>JALLAU010001410.1:0-10008 GCA_036939495.1 Thalassiosira hispida | reverse complement strand
ACCCTACTGCTGCTTCTCCCTTATTGTCTGTTTCCTCGAGGCTGACCTCGAATGATTCATTCAACGTGCTACTGTTGTCATTATCCTGCATGTTACCACCCTCCGAATTGTTCGAGCTACCACCAACACAGCGCTGACTATTCTCATCGCCATTGTCGTGTGTTAATCCCCGAATAGACTTGACAGCCGCAGCAGTCGCATTAGCATACAATTCACTATCGTACAACGACATACTACTCCGAGGATTAGCAGCCGAGGATATGCTACTCTCATCTTCGGCACGGTCCGGTATCTTCCATGGACTGAAGGCACCGCGTACTAACTCTCCCACATTGGGTAGTTGCAGCGATTTGGGCTCGGTTGAACATGGACTATTCCCCGAGCTAGTATTATTATTCGATTGGGAGGTACCGGAAATAATGGGAGTGACATCACCTGCACAAAAGAATCTGCTGTTCTCGCTTGTAGTAGCATCATTCAAAATTGGAGTCTTCGGTCCGTTTTCTTCTTCCGAGTGATCACGTGAGTATTCCTCTTCAAATTTTCGTGCCGCCTTGGAACTTGCCAAGACAATCTTCTCCGCCATGCGTTTGTGACTTGCCAGGTCCAATTCTTCGACTAGCGAATGCGGATGCTTCTTATTGGGTTTTGGTGACTTTGGGAGGAGTATTTTATAATTCAAGGAATCATCATTTGACCGTGGACGTGATTTCAAAACATCGGGTGATGATGCCTTGGCAATTTGATGGGCAGATAATAATTGATCGTAGGCATCCTGTGGTAGTGTTGTTGTCCTATTGTCATCCTCAGGGCTACTGATGCCCTCACTAGTCTGAGATTTGGAAACATTAGTTGTGAGAGACTTGGAAATAATCCCTCCCTTACTTTCTTCCCACATGCGCAACTTTTCCGGTGGCGGCGGTGGTATCTTGAACAGCTTGACGGGAGAAGTAGAAGAAGAACTTTTGATATTCTCTTCGGTAACACTGCTCTTCTTGCAATCTGAAGCTGAAGCCGAACCCTTGGTACCAATCTTGGGTGTGACATCCGTATCGACAAGCTCAAACGCTGGCGACTGCGGCGGAGTAGGAATTCCGGAATTGTTGCTACACACTGTCGAAGATCCTGCGAAGCGCAATCCAAATACAGAACTTCCATCCGTGGTGGTGGCACGACTGTGGGTATCGTTAAAAAAGTCGGATTCATCATCATCCATTACGTCGGATATGGCGTCTGGATTGCTATTCCAACGCATGGCACGTTGACTGGTGGTTGCATTCATCGTCGTCATGTTGCCGGTGGGTGAAAATGTTGGCACTTCGCTGCCAGGCTCGATGGGTTGAAACGTATCAAGAGCTTCCACCTCCTCATCATTTCCAACATTTTCATCGTCATCATCATCATCATCGTCATCAATCATGTTGTTCATATCTTCATAATCGAACAGAACTCGATTGTCGCTCACTTCCACTCCGGCATCCTCTTCTTCATCCTCGCTATTGCACCTCGAATCACGACCTTCATCATCGTTATCCACCGATGAATCCTCGCCCACTCCAAACCCTTCGCTGTTAGTGTACATTGCCATGCGCTCCTTTTGTTTACTCAGGTTGGCGTAGTACGATTCATCCACTTTATCCACCTCCAAACCACTAGCCCGTATACCATCCTGATTATCGGAGGATATTATTGTCTCCAGATGAAGCAATGGCCTGCCATCTACCTCAGAGCTACTAGCCTTGTTGTGAGCCTTGGAGGTTTCCATGATTGCATTTTGGTTCGAGGCAGCATTTGCATCCCATGCAGCATCATTATCATTCGCAGTAGCACTTTCACATGTTTGATGCTGCTCCAATGACATCTCCAAGAAAGAGTCTTCCCGTGGGAACAAGTTGTTTGGATCTTGCTCATTGTTGCCAACATCCAAACCACCACTATCCATCATCACATTATCCAAGCCAATCTCCTGAGAAGCTTCTTCCATCTCCAGAGGAGAAGGAGCATCTTCCTCTTCCCCTTCTCTCGCATTATTACTGTTAGTACTGTTCTCCCTATCAAACTTCGCCCTCCTCGCCTTATCCAACGCCTCGGCAATTTGTGCGCTCACGTTCTCATCTATGATTACCCTAGAATTGAGCAGCAGTGCCGATGATACAATGGACGATGTTGGGGAGTGCGAACGGGCAGCAGTTGGGGTTGCACAATTGGGAGTCGAACAATCGTTCGCAGTAGTAGCGTTGGCGGCGGAAGCGGCAGCATTCTTTCGAGCGCGTTCCTCCCGTTTCAACGCATTGACCAACGAGGATTTGACAGTGTCGCTCACGAACCCGTAGGATTTATCGCATTGTTTCTTTGGAGATGTATTAGACTGATGCTGGGTGGCAATGCTATCGTCGCCAACGTCTTCTTCTTCTTCGTGCACCAGCAGTAGCAGCACTTCCTCTTTTTCCATCATATCCTCCTCCTCCATCTGCACGGTGGCACCATTATTTCTCAATGCCATCTCCACGCGTTCCTTATTGGTTACGGGACGGTTTCGCAAATGCCGTCGATTTCTACGTGCCTCGTGCTTCTTCTTCTCGGGACTTGGCTTATTCGTCGTCTCTGCGCTGCTATTGCTGCTCGGCAGTAGTAGCGACGGCCGTTCCACGCTACTTGGCGTTTGTAATACCGGGAGCGATAATAGCGCCCCTTCCAATAATGATGGACGGAGCTGCTCTCCTTCGAGAAGATGATCGTTACTACGGCTTTCTTCCACCAATTTCATTTCCACTTCGTTCGCGGGCGTCACAATCAGACGTTGTGACGACGACGACGGAGAAGCACCGCCGCTGGTGGGTGTCGATGGGGACAACATGACTGGTGGGGGTATTTTATGCAAAGAGGTGGGTGTCTTTGGCGGACTGCGGATATCGACATTTGCATCATCCTCCTCCATCATCGCTGCTGCTTTATCCACTTTATCAATTTTAGCAGCAGCAGTGCCACCAACGGACAAGGAAGCAAGAAGAGACTTCTTGGTGTCATTCGCGGACGCATTATTTTTTGCGTGAAATGCCTTGGGAATGGGTACTTTTCCCGTGGCCACCCCATTCGCTATTTTTCGTCTTCGAACGAGTGCCGGAGATGTCGCTGCTGCTGCTGGTGGTGCAGATGGTGCGACAGGCGGCGACCCAGCGAGCGGAGGATCGTCGTCATTGGTGGATTCTCCAACATCATCATTTTGCTGCTCATTCTGCTGGGTATCGCTAGTAGCACCCCGTCGCAGCTTCCTCCTCTCCCTTCGTTTTTCGCACGAATTTACAGTTATTGCTGTGGAAGAAGCTGATGCATGCGTTTCCTCCTTGGTGTGATTGTCGGACGCGAGCGAAGTAACATCGTCATCGCCATTATCGCCCTGGACAGCTTCTTCATTCTTCGTGTCGCCATCGGCGGCGGCATGGCCGCCCCGTCGGAGTTTTCGCCTTTCGCGACGTTTCTCGGAGGTGTTGCATGCCAAGGGAAGCGAGCTATCATCCTCCCCCTGGGAAATATTCGACGTGCCCTGCACGCTATTGTCACCGCCGGCCGCATCATCAGTAGTAACCGCTTCCTCTGCGCTCTCCTCCACCTGATGCTGCTGCTCGCCCCGTCTCAATTTCCTCCGTCCACGACGCTTGTCCAAAGAGCAGCTGACGGTCGTCGATGTCGTTGCATGCGTCTCCTTGGTATTGTACGTTGTAATTGAATCATCATCATCATCATCATCATCATCAAGATTGACAAATAAATTGTTGTGTTGTTGTTGTTGCCGTTCGCCCCCTCTTTTTCTCAATTTACGACGCTCCCGTCGTTTGTCGCATGTGGATAATAGCGATTCCTTGGAGTTTTTGGTGGTGATTGAATTGTCATCATCATCATGGTCGTCATCATCATGGTCGTCATCGTCGTCGTCTTGAACATGATGAGGCGAACACATTTCCAGTGTATCATCTCCCCGTTGTCGCAATTTCCTTCGTTCACGCCGTTTTTCGGAACTAGGGCTACTTGCAGGGGCAGGGATTGTGTTGGTAGGTGATGATGCAGGGATCACATCGCTGATGTTAGTCGACGTTGCGAAATAATCACTGCTGCACACATCATCCTCATTTGTAGTTTCCAATATACCATCACCCTCGTCTGCCATAATGTCACTTGCTTTGGCGATGGATGCCGCCGAAGCATGCTGTCCATTTTCATTTCCTTCCTTGGCGATATCGCCAACGACCCCCCCAGACGACGCATCAACGTTCGACTCGTTACAGCTTGTTCGCCCAGCAGAGCTTTGTGGAATGTTGTTTGCATCGATAGAAGGAAATCCATCGCCGTCACACCAAAATATGTCTCCATCGTGATCTAGTGGTGGATCAACACTACTTTCCCCTTTCTCCTCACAGCATGCAGAGTCTTGAATCGTCATTATTTCGGCACGTGCTTCTTTCACATCTTCCTTCTCGTTACTCCCTGCTGCTGCTGCATTATTATTTGAGCTAGACGTTGGTCTTGTTGTTGCTGTTGCTGTGGAAGTTATTCCACTGGCGGTACTTTTTGATGTCGTTGTAGCAGCAGACACTTTTTCATTCGCCGCGTTACTACCATCTTGACCGACATCTTCCACCTTGTCATTATTGTCGCCCGCCATTATGGACTGTAGATGGTCGCTGCTGCCTCCACCAAGCTGCTGCCCCCCATTAGAGTCAGAGGAATATGCATTATTTTCCCCGTGAGGAACAAACCCATCGTCATCCTTAATGTCGGGAGCGAAGGGATCATCCCACTCTTCCTCATCGTCCTCCATCAATGCCGCCGCCGCTGCCAATGCCTCGTGACGATGGATTATGTTTGGTGTCATTATTGTTTTGGATTGGAACAACGGCTGATTATCGGAGGAGACAACATCCACCCCTTCTTCTGCAGAGGTGCGCCGCATCTTGTCCTCGGAAGTCGGAGATGGCAATGGCAAGGTTCTTGGTCGATCGGCTGCTGCTTCCGCCATTGTTTTTTGGCCACGCAATGTACTGGACAACGACTATCACGGGCTACTAATGGTTAGAGAGGAGAGAGCCGCCGCCATTCATTGGAGCGATGGGGTAGAAGTCTTATTATTATTAATGTACGGCGCTCCGCGCCGCCATGATTCCTCACCATCGTGCAGGTTTGGCTGATCCATGCGATTCCGTGCCTCGTTGCATTCCTTGACCGTTGAGCGGAAAGAAGGAACTGTCGGCGCTAAAAATGTATGAATTCCTGGGTATTAGATTTCCTGTACGATACTCCTACATACTGGATTCCCATGTTCATGATTATGAGCTTCCAAAAGTGATTTTTTACAAAATTGATGGGAGCGTCGTTGTTCATGCTGGGGGTCAATTTCATTTGGTGGCGAAGCTTGACATTTATCGATGGCACCCTCCTTTTTTTTGGCGGGAGCCAATGCCAAATGAGCGAAAGCAAAAAGCAAAGTCAGAAAAGCCAAGAAGCAAAATCAAAGAAGCGATGGCGACCATGGCGGACGATGCAGTAGCCTACCAACTCCTAGGCTGGTCCTCCGCAGAAGTTAATGCCGCACAACAAAGCAATGCCTCTGCCCCTCCCAATGAGAGTCGTGGCGAAGACGAAGCAGCATGGGCATCGCTCCATGCCGCAGTCCGGACCACCGCAAACGGGACAACGAATTTCCGACGCGCCATGCAACTATTATCCGGACAAGAAGGGCAAATTATGTTTCACCCGGAAACAGCAAGCGACAGCGTTGGATGTCGAAAGGAACCGCTGTTGATTGTCAAGGGGTACTTTCGCCTGATAAAAATCTGCCTGGATCCCGTAGTAGTAGCGGCGGACGACTCGTCACTACCTGCTTCTTCGTCGTCATTGTCCGAGGACTGGGTCCGACATGCGAGCGACTTGTTGAAAAGGATGGGCGAGTCGCTCAAGATGGCGATTCAGTATCAATTGTCTTTCATGAATAAGACGTCGCAAAAAAACTCTTTGTCGACCACCACCTCTGGTGGTGCTCCATTTTTTGTGGCTGACGATGGTAGTAACAGTACGAAACGCGTACAGTGTGCCTCAACAGTGGTATTGCACTATCTCCAATCCACTCTACAAAACATTCATCCTCACATTAAGACCAGCTCCGTTCGATTATTGGGTCCATCGTATCGCGTCCTATGCGATGTTGCAGATGCGTTCCTATCATTATTGGAGGCACAAAAATGTCGCATGGACGACTTTGTAGCCACATTCCTACCATCCGTGGGCTGGGAGGCATTGGCAGGTCTACAAAAGGATGTTGACCAATTGTCCAAGGTGTGGTCACAATGCAATTTACTGTTGGAACAGGCGGCATTTTGTTTGCTTGAATTTTTGGATGAAGGGTTGGGGAGGGTACAAATGGCGTTGAGGAGTAGTGAAAGTGCGTTTAACGTACCGCCTGATAAACAGTCGAAAATTATTGTCTTCTTGTTGGCTAGAGTTACGTCGTTGGTGTTGATGACTATGCGTTTTCAAAAATCGTTCAAGACGAGCGCCCCCGAAGCCACCAACACCGATCATGGCTGTGATGGAGGACGAAAGCAGTTGATAACTGGCTTTCTACAACGGCTGGTTAGAGCATGCAGTCTTTCTCTGGTGGCACGGGCAAAGTCGGAAGAGGATTCAGTCAATAGAAGCCGTGATGCGCTTCTGGATGTGGTTGTAGGACTGTATCCCAAGGCTGCACAATACTTGGCAAAGATTATGGGTGACTTGGATTCAACGAATAATGCAAGTGCCATTAGTTTGGGTTTGGAGTGCTTCATTGACTTGCCATCGTGTGATGATAGTGGCACTATGCAAGATGCTTCTCTAGCAAAGCTTCTTTTGATGAAGTATGTGATGGAGAAACTTGTTGCGACCGATTCGCCTTTCCTTCCTGCGCCAATCGCAATGGTAAACTTCTACCAGTCGTTGCTTTTCGTCGATGTTCCACAATGCCACCACTTCTTCCAAACCACGTCAGCGTCAACTGGGGGATACGGTCTCCATAACCAGGCGAGGGGCATACTTTCAGATTTGGTCTGTGTTCTTGAGCATGCGTCACACGCACTTTGCCATTCTAGAGAGAGCAATAGTGGAGGCTCGGAGGGACATTGGCAAAAAGTACTCATACAACAGCATCACTTGCTCATTCGTTGGCTTGCACCTGCGGCTACACAGGGCAATCCAACAATGTCTACCTCAACGAACCATCCAATGACAAATGAGATTGTGTTGCATGTACTTCAAAGGAGGATTCTATCGTCATGCGCAGTCGATGATCATTATTCACAACAAGATGCAACCCATCTCATTTCTCTGTTGTCCCAGCTGCTGTTTCATCAACAGACGGAAACTTCTCATCGTAGGAATGTAGCTACACTTCTAATCAGACTCTTATCCACGTCGGGTACGGAAAATGTCAAGAAGCAGAATGATGCAAGGTCGTTGACAATTCAATCGCTGTGGAGCAATATGAAAAATGCCAATATCATAAATTCTACACCACGTAAACGAAAGAGGAGTCGAGGAGCTTCCGCTAGATCATCCCTGTTACCTGACGATGTCTACACGATTTGCTGGGTTTTGGAAGCTCTAGCAAAGTCGTCTATTTTGTCACTGACAGGAATTGACAGCAGAGTATCTGTTGAAATGAAGCAGATGTGGGATGGAATTTTGGATAACAATGATGGCAAGAAGAAGCATTTGAAATACAGCAGAGATGTCGATAGAGTCATGTTTCTTCTATCGCTCTCAGTTGGAGCTGTTAGATCATCCTCCACGCTGACTGACTTTTTCCTCACGTTTACCGGTGGTACATCCAGGAACAGCTCTCCCAAGGCATTTATGGAGAGTCTTCTAGCTTTTGTCGAGCTACAAGTTGGAAGCAAAAGTAGTGGCAGTGCCTCTGGCAATTCAATTCGCCATGTACTGATGCACTCTGTTTGCATCCATTTGATCCATGAACTCTCAGAGTGCATCGGGCATGATTTATCAGAAATTCAAGCCACTCGTATCGGAAACGTTCTCAAGAACGCCATTATCTCATCTGCTTCCGCCAATGCATCTGTCAACGCCATTGGCCTCCAGTATGATGCTGTTTCTACTGCATCGAAGATGGGCAAAGTTCTTCGACCTGGCTTTGACGAGAAATCTTTGCAGGTACGTCCTTAGACTGTATGTTTTGTCAAAGCCTAATTTGTTGTACCGCTGATGTGCACAATCGTTATCTGGTAATTCCGTCATTAGCCTTTGGTTGACTCCATAAACCATACTCTTGCAAAATCAAGTTGGTATTACGTCGCACCCAGTATTTCCAACTTGGAATATTTTGTCAAGGCACTTCCAGCACATTTTCGAGTGACAGTTCGCCAAACAATGCCTGAATTGGCAGTTACGCTATTGACTTCGAGATTGAAGGGAAAGTTATTTTGCATTGCATCGAAAGAAATAATTGACCCATTGAAAGATGTATCATGTTCAGTTGAGCAAGAGTCTCGTTTTCTGTTAACTTGTTGCAACACCTATGTCACGAAAGACTCTTGGTCTTTTCTCGGAGACAAACGCATTCTGATGAAGTCTGGATCGAAGGTGTTTGTGCACCGTGACAAAGAGGGAAATGTCGTGGCAATGGTTGTTGCGCCATTCGATGGAAAGCTCAAATCTTCGTCCGAGATCTTATCGGCTATCGGCACATTAAAGTGTGATACTCATTCCGTCAGCTCAAACTGTGAACTGAGACTCTAAAGGAGTAGATGGAATGAGGGAACCTCAGCGCAGCAGAACAGAGAATGATGAAAGAGGTCTGGCGTTGACGAAATGCAATGACACCAATCGAAACCGGCGGAGATTAAATTATATAGTAGCTCATTTTTATTTCGATAGACAAGGATAGAAAAGACATATTCTACAAATTAAGGTACCCTCCACAAGATAGGCAACAAACGAGCAGCATTCCAAATTGTCAACATCATGTCATTAATCGTAAACACAAAATGCTGCACACCCTACCGAGTAAATGCGCATCCATTTCCAGGAGTTCTAAGAATGGTTCACCAGTTCGCCAACGCAAATGAAGTCTCTCCGGAAGCCGTATCACTTGAAACGAATGTATGATCTAGTGAGCGCAACATAAAGAAAGAGGAGAAGTAAAGTATGACCTGTTTTATGTACAATTCAATAGTTCTAATTAGAGACCAGCCTTCCTTGGAATAGAGTCCTCGCACGCTTCCTGCCACTTGTCAAAATATGATTTTGTACTGTCACTCTTCGTGAGAGTGGCGCTACCACGGACGGGGCACTTGCAAACTTTATCGGCGTATTTTTCGGGGACTTCGACGCCGGTGCGGCGCCAATCTTCATTGTTCTTTGACCGTGAGCCCTCGACATTCCCGTCGCCTCCGTCACCCGCACCCTCATCCTCGGCAGTGTTACAGCAACGGTAGTAGACGCTCTTGTAATAATCTTGGTACCAGGACCAGCCGAGGCGACGATGTCCGGCTTCTTCATCCCCGATCATCGACTCGTATCCAGAAACTGGAGATGGTGCCATGAGAGCGGCAAGGACAAGGAAGGCGGTAGCTGTAATCTTCATGTTGTATGATAAGAAAACTTGTATGTCGATGCGTTAGGTAGCTTGTCGGGGTATCTATCAGGGAAAGTTGTGATTTAAGAATGCATCAAAAGTAACAAAATAATGATGCAGCTTCTATCGGGGCAAGGGAATACTGCTGACGTGGCCTGTGAAGCATCGTAGACATCGTTACATTACATTCTCAACAAAGTCCGTCGCTGTTGGCCGAAATGGTCGATTTGCCAAAGATTGATCAATGACGTGGCGAGTGAAGCATCGAAGTTGAGGGATTTTGTAACAGATTGGTAATGCTGATTTTTGCCTAGCAATATTTATTTCTAATTATGTCAACATAATTAAATTACGTCACCGAATTTGAATTATGTTAGAATAGGACGTAA
>JALLAU010001409.1:0-10011 GCA_036939495.1 Thalassiosira hispida | reverse complement strand
CGATTGAAGCAACCTCTCTTTCGTCCGTCGGCTCTTTGACAATAGAAACTAAAATAGACGGCAACGGGATTGGACTTAGGGGATGTACTTCGCTCGCAAACCAACGAATATTTGTGTCTTTACCGAAGTTCTACCGAAGTTCTATCGATAATGACTGTGTCGTTACTTTGGCAGATTCCTTGGCCCACAACACCAAACTTCGAGTATTGGATTAGGAACAATGGCATCACTGATAAAGGCTGGTCAGCCTTGTTGAAACTTGATTATTAGCTCGAGCGTCAAAGGTGTGATGGAGTCCAATCATACTTGAGAGTGTAGGCTACTTATCTGATGATAATATGAAGGTATTGGATTATGCGAATCTCTTTCGCGCATCCATATGTTTGAACAAAACAAGCAACACACAGATGGTCACAAGGAGCGAGATATTTGGAGCCATGCCAGTGGAAATCTCAATCTTGGAGACTATTCCATCATCGATTCAGGCGCCATGCCACACATTCTATCGTGGTTTGGGGATGACTCGAACGAGACTAACGCCAATATCATTCAGTATCACAATCCTCCTCTTACCCAGGCGAAGGTCGATGTCATTAGGTTGGATTCGATCTACCGCATTCTTCAGTCCAGACCTGAACTGTGTACTAATTGAGAAAGTTCACGAGGACAAGATTAGTAAATAGTTCATCCCTAACAATTTTGAAACGCAACATCAAGAAGCCCCTTAAGATGACTAGGGGGGTTCATGAGGGAGAACTACCAGTTTGAAAGTTATGTGCGCAGTTTAGGTACGAATAGAGACTAGTTGAGTAATTTGTACCCACATTAGTGCAGGTGTTGTATCCTCGATTGACAATCATACTCTCCCACTCGATCAGCTACATTCTAAACCAAACAGAACTCTTGCGTTATCACACGCAATTTGTGTGTGGTTTATTATAGAAGCCTCAACAACTTATAATCATTTTCCCCAAACACGTGCCCTACAACTCTACAACACATTTACCAACTGCACCTCCACAATCAAACTCTGATCAAACCTCTGCGCCATCCTCCTCTCCTGAGCATACGTCGTAGGAAACGGCAACTTCATCTTATCAAAACACGACTCTTGTTCCACCATCGTCGCCGTCGGCACCACCACGTAATCCGTCTTCAATTCCCCTCCCGCCCCGCTACCCCCCGGTCCACCATCGCACAACCTCGTATTCTTCTCCCATCCGTTTCGGGGCGTGACGCTGATTCGTCGTGTGCCCCCCACGGCCATTCCTGGTACTGCATCATTCAACGCCTTGATCACTTGGGTGTCCTCGCCGATTTTAAAGGTGAAGCTGTGATCGCCGGGTACCTTTTCGTCATCTTCCAATGCATACCCCCGTGAGAAGACGACGGTGCCCTCCCCGCTTAGACCGTCGTACGATCGTTTGCCTAGTTTGAGCACCCTGTAGTGAATGTCCACATTATCTCCAGCCTTGGCTATTACCCTACTTTCGCTTTCCGAATTAGTTCCAGTTTCTATATCCAAGTACTTTGTCCCTCCATTGGCAATTTGAGGCTTGGGACCCAATGCCGCACGTTCTGCCTCCTGCTTCGCCCGTAAATCCTCTCTCTTCTCGGCCATATCCTCACATTCCTCGACATTGCGACATTTCACACTCTCGTCAGCTGAATCGGATACTTTCTTTTTGGGCGGCGGTGCATTTCCCTTGACCAATGCAGAACTTGGATCGGGAGATGCTATTAGAATTGGTAGTAGAGCTGAGGCGGCTGTGGCAAGGAATCTATGCCGGCTGATAACAGATGGGGTGTTGTTGTCTTGAACGCCATTATTATGCTGGTCACGATCATGAGATGCAGCATGTAAAGGAGATGATGGTTGAGCTACTGTTCTGACTCTGATACTGGCCGATGGCGATGGGATGAAGCCATGAACTCCAGCCGACAATGATGCTGCGATGAATGCTGCTGTGGTTAGCAATAGTAGCGGCGGTGCTGTCGTCATGGTGCCTCTGTTGCGTTAGTGGTACACACAATAGAGCAATAGTGATACAATAGTGGCGGCTTCCTCCTTCCTCCTCTTTCTTGTGGGTGCGGTTCTTGTGTTTTGGATTTGGATTTGGAGGTGCGTGCGACGTGCGATGATGTATGATGTCAGTGTCAGTGTACGATACTATCAGGCTATCACAACTTAGTGTTTGTGATAAAGTGTCTAGATCTTGTCTGGCCGTTAGTCCTTATTTGAAACCAAATAATGTCACTTGGCAAATGGCATAGGTACATACCTACATAAAAGTTGAAACTCTCCAGATAGACACTTTCGACTTAGGAGTACCCCAGTAACGACGGACGGACGACAATATAGACCGATAATACCTGCATATCCTACATGATCAGGAATTGCTACGCGATCTAGCGGGAACATCATCCAAATCCTCCTTTGTTTATGCCATAGCAATAATAGCAATAGATCACAATAACAACTTTACATTCGTCTCACATGCTGCACTACTTGTTGCCAGTAGCCCTTCTACTTCGCTCGGGAGAAGTTCATGCATTTATTTCTGGGCATCAACCGATCGCTTCAGCATGTTTAACGAGGTCGAGAACCGTCGATGTGAAGAAGTTCCCCGCCAGCGCCAGTTCTTCGAGTCTACCCATCAGCAGCAACACCTCGAAGCCACCTACCGTCGCTAATGATGCAGCGACCTTTTCCCCGAAACACAAGAAGGAAATGATCCGTCCCTTGACTCAAAATTGGTGGCCCGTCTCCCTCGTGTCGGCATTGGACCGAGGCAAACCCAACCCTGTCGAATTGCTCAACGAAAAACTAGTATTGTGGTATGACGACAGTATAGGAGACGAGGACGATGGCCAATGGTCCTGCCTCGACGATCGATGTCCCCATCGCTTCGCTCCTCTCAGTGAGGGCCGGGTCTTGCGTAACGCCACTGCTTCTGGGTCATCCTGTCTTCAATGTGCGTATCATGGTTGGGAATACGATGGTGGGGGCGGCTGCAACCGGATCCCTCAGGCAGCGGATGGTGTTCGTGCTGGTGCTGCCAAGTCCAGTAGCAAACTGTGTACTGTTCAATCGTATCCAATTCGGGAGTGTGCGGGGATGATTTGGGTTTGGCCCGACCCAACCACCAATCCATCCACAATATTACATCTCGGACTTATTGCAAAGATTCGATAGAATTGGAGGCACGGCCCGTGGGTTCCAGAGAGACTTGCCGTATGGGATGGAGCTTCTTGGGGAGAACCTAGCTGACATAAGTCACTTACCATTCAGTCATCACTCAGTGGGAACGTTAAATAGGGAAGACGGACGGCCTGTCCCCCTGGAGATGCTGAATGCCGCTGACGAGGTGGAACTTGCAAAATTGCAAAACAATTATAAATTGCCATTGTACCAAGCGAGGGTAGTGAATGCAGCCGAGTCTGATCCTGAAATTGTGGCGGCGCTAAAGTACAACCCTGCGGTTCAAGCCATGTCGAATCCTGAATTGGCAGCATGCAGTATTGCATTTTACGATCCTTGCCAAATTAGATATCATCGAAACCAAGGTATACTGGGCTCTTCTTACGAGATCAATCTGTTCATGTGCCCCACTACCGATGGGAACAGTCGTGTATTTCTGTTTACGGGGTAGATGATGGAGATGGCAATAAACAATCTACTGGCGGGCCTTTAAGGCAACAAGGACCCAATCCATTGCAGCGCAGTGCCTTCAAATTGTTTGGCAGAAATAAGGCAGCAGCAGCTCCCTTCCCGCCTCACTTGGGGCACTTGCTATCCCATTCCATCTTTGACGGGGATGGAATATTCCTAAACAAGCAGGGCGATCGAATGAGGCGAGCGAAATTAACACCCAAAGATTATCATACACCCACGTCGGCGGATATTATGGTGAATGCGTTTCGACGATGGTTGGATAAAGCTGTCGAGGGGACGAGAGCTGCTGGAAAAGAGCAGGCTGCCAGTGCAGCCTCAGGTGACAATAAGGATGTTTACAAAGACAATCGTCCTCGAGCGGAGTTGCTGGATAGATATCTAACACATACAGCCAGCTGTAGCATATGCCAGACAGAGCTCAAAAGTTTGAAAGACAAGCGTCGTCGACTTTCGGTGTTATCCACCGCATTGATTGGAGCGACTGGAGCATCTGGCGTCCTTTTGGCTTGCACAACCGTGTTGTCACTCATGACGAGAGTTTACTTAGAGAGCCGGCACTAAGAGGCATTGTACTCAAAATTACCGCGTCAGTAATGATTTTGTCGGTGCTTGCCACTGTTGCCTCCTGGAAGGGAATAAAGGAAACAGAGAAACGAAAAACCACACTCAACAAGGAGATCCAACAGTTCTATTTTGAGGATTACGTACACGCTGAGAAGGAGTGAAGAAAACATGATTACCGTGCTCTATACTGTATTCCTTTGCTATCGGCTTGGAAACAAATAGAGAGGTCGCCGGGGAAGGAGATGATCCCAGGAAAATGCTTGGCTTATCGAAGATACTGCATAGAAAGAAATTTACATTATTATGCTTGGAGTGGGCTAAATTATTCTTTTGACTCAAATATATTCTATTATCATTCACATTGATGGCAAAATAGAACCTGCAAGTTCTACCTTTTACGGCTTGCCTTCGTGTTCTTTTCAAGCAATCTTTTCAGATTGAGATTCTCCTTCCAGCAATGTTTTAAGACACTTCATCTCATCACGGAGCGCCGTATTCTCGTTGTCGTGGGGGTCTGATATCTCACCTGCCTGGCGTTTGGCGTCTCCCAACAATGCATCAGCTCCTTTATGCCTTGAGATCGTTAGGGATGAGATGTTTACTAATCTTGGCCTGGCGAACTTTCTCATTAGAATGTACACAGTTCAGGTCTGGACTGAAGAATGCGGTAGATCGAATCCAACCTAATGGCATCGGCCTTCGCCTTGGGAGGAGGAGGGTTCTGATACTGAATGAGATTGGCGGTAGTCTTGTTCGAGTCATCCCCAAACCACGAGAGAATACGTGGCATGGCGCCTGTAACTATTGATGATTCTCCAATATTGAGCTTTCCACTGGCATGGCTCCAAATGATCTTGCTCCTCGTCTTGACTATATTTTTGTTGCTTGTTTCGTTCAAACGTAGAGACGCACGAAAGAGATTGGCATTATCGACTCCCAAAGCACGATCCATTGCCTTGATATAATCAGCAGATAAGTAACCCACATACTGAAGAGTATGATTGGACTCATCACACCTTTGACGCTTGAGCTGTAACAAAAAAGTTTCAATATAACGCCGACCATCCTGTATTGGTGATGCCATTGTTTCCAAAAAGATTCTATTCTTGAAGCGTGGTGTTGTGGGCCAAGGAATCTGCCAAAGTAATAGCACAGTCGTCATCGACGGAGTTTCCATCGAGATACAAACGTTTTAGGCTTGAATCTTGATTTTCCAGTAGTTTTGCAAGTGAAGTACAACCCCTAAGTCCGATTCCATTGCCGGTCAACCAAAGCGTTCGCAAGTTTCTGCACTTGATTACTTCAATGACGAGCTGGCCCAAGTCCGTATCGCTGAATTTGTTGTAACCTAGATTAAGGTATTCCAGGGTATCTTCTGAGCGATTCGATATGGCATTTGACAGGATGTTGATTCCAGAAGGCCCTATTGCATCTACTGAGGTTGATGTGTTTGTGGCTTGGATTGCTGATCAGAAATGGGGCCAAGCTACTCATCTTTTCGTCGTCTTGAAGGTTAATTCTATGAAGGCAACTCTTTGGATGGATCGATTATTTCTGAGTCCAAATCTTTAGTGCTTTCAAGCTTAAGTTTTAGCCGAGGATGTACCGAAACGCACCCACCTGCCACTCTCTCGTTCAGGGTCGCGCTCAAAACACACATAACCACAGACGTCTGACTTCGGGATCATTGTGCTTCACGCGAATGAATGCCCTCATAGAAACCAAGAATCTGTCACTTTTCATCATCGACAACTGATTATCGAACTTGTTAGCTAGTCTCGTCCCCATTCCGTTATTCTCTTGCTACCATTAAATATCAATGCTATTTCATCCTAGACAGTTCAACGTGCCCTGAGGTTGCATTCACTTCGTCTCTTCTCGCTCTAGAACCCGTACCCTGGATAAGCCCCTGGGATGGGTTCGTTGGTACTGCTGGTGGATATGGATCTATGGATGCAATTCATTTTACTTTGTCCCCCGGGATATTTATCATAGTTGGGAACTTCCACCCATTTTCTATAACCTTAAATAATTGTTGCTAGACTTCTCATGGTACCTAGATATCTCAAATGTCGCCCCTCAGACCATCTCCGTCTATGTACATACCTACCCAGTCACAAAAAAAACAATGACACAACATGCACATGAGAACGCGATGCATTATTTGATCCTATTTGATCCCCAACTAACCGAACCTTCCAGCAACACCGAACACACACACCGCTTCCGATACTACATAAATAACCCCCTACCTCTATCCTCCATACTCCCGCAGCAACCATGATCTCCAGCTTGATCCCCAAATACGACCCTGTTCTATTCAGCGAAATCCATCAAATATCCACCTTCCTTCCTGCCCAAGAAAATGAAGATTCGGTTCGAAGCATTCTGAACGTCGCTGGCTTCATCGCCGTCTTTCACCTCGTGCTACTCTATGCCATCAAATTGTGGCAACATTCTGGGAAAGGAGAGGGAAAGCCTGCTGACGAAAAGAAAGCCTGGAAATTCTCCTATCAGCTAACCAATTTGCTTGTGAACTTGACACTGGCGTGTCTAGGAATTTGTTATCAAATCAACATCCCTTGGGACGAATCTATCATGAACAAAATCGCTGGATATGAGCACGTCAAATTGTTTGCGATTGGTCAGGTTGGATTTCAGTTGTGGGCACTGCCCGTTGGATATTTTTTTGTTGGAGAGACAAAGGAAATGCTAGTGCATCATATCGCCGTCATCTGTGTAGGGTCCGTGTCTACGTTTCTCCGCTGTGGTTTCCGGTATTACATCCCTTACTTCTACGGTGTGATAGAGATTTCTAGTGTGCCTCTGTCGATAGTGAATTCATTCAAGAGTAACAGACACTGGATCAAAGCCTACCCAGATATGTATAGCGTGATGAGATTGGTGTTTGGAGTAACATTTCTATTGGTTCGGGCCATTCTATGGACACCCTTGTATTGGTCCTCCTTTGCCCATGCTTCAATGCTCTTCTATTCGAGCGAGACGAAGACTAGCAGGGTCATACTGGCGTTATTCACCCTATCATCATTGGTACTTACCTTCCTACAATACTCCTGGGCGAGAAAAATCATATCAATGTTAGTGCCAAAGAAAACAAAGAATTAGGTTTAGGTTTAGCGTCATCTTGCCTGTGCAAGTGGTTGCTGCGGATCCGCTACAACGTCAGTGCCAGTTTAGAATACATACTTTTTGCATAAGATCGAAATGAAAACAGTTCTAGTATCTTCACCAACGCTTCTCAATGCGCCATCCAAATGAATACTTTTCCATTCAAATAGGGTTCTGCAGAATACAGCCTGCAAATTTGGTCCATTCAATAGGATCACCTCGGTTTTTTGGGCATTGAACATTTTGAACTATCTTGCGAGGAGTGGTGTCACGAAAAGACCTGGAGCAACAGTCATGCCCAGTGGGGCAATATTTCTTGCCATTGGAAGTGTCTGTTAGAAGCATAGAGAGTGGGTATCATAAGCCAAAATCATCAGGGCCAATTTTGTGGTGAATAGTGGGCAGTTGGTAGATGCGACTCTGTCTCTAATCCAGCTGTGGGCCCCACCTTCTTTTGCACACAACTTGAAGGCCCCTACCATAGATAGCCGCCTTCTTGTCATCACTTTTCTGCTCAAACCTGCTCTTTTATTAGGGCTACTCAAATGCAATTAGTCGTGGCGTGGCTATTACCTCGTTATTCGCACTGCGCCCGCTCACACCATGCGCTATCTAGAGGGCGCCGCTCAACTCTTTCCGTCATCCCACGACTCTTTCCGTCATTACATGCTGTAGGTCTACAAAGTAGTTTGAAACCAGATGCTTATGGCGCCTGGTTTCATATGATGTGCACAAAAAGAAATGGCTTTGGGATCTTCAATTAGTAAAGATTCTCCCCTCGTCCGATCTATATCGGCAAAAAAGAGGCTTCTGCCATCAACTTCGCTAGCATCTTGTCATCAATTGAACAAAGAGAAGGAAGGAAGCTGAGCGCGCCGAGTCGAGTTACCACCAACATTTCTCCTCGTCTCTGCGTTGTCAGGGTGATTTCTTTGTCTTGGATCCAGTCGAGATACTCTTGGTGCCTGATCAGGGATGTGTCTGAAAGATTCAAACCTGAGCATCCTCATCCTCACTGACACGTTGTGGCTGAATTGTTACACTTGTTTTCTGATGTATTTCAAAAAGGCATCACTTGACCATCTGCCAATCATCATGATCGTATAAAGTGGGCATTCGCCAAGGTACATTGACATTTCCACACCAGATCTAATCGAACGCGTACCAACTTCTTCCGCCTTGATTCCCAATATATTATCTTCCCCCATCGAGATAACGGCTGCTCTGAGTGCGACAGTCATTTCCTTTGAGGTGATGTGTGATCTATCTTCCCGTGTCTCCATACTGCTGATACTGGGGTGTCTTCAATTGCTCCTGCATATCCCCATATTCTTTTTACTACTGCTGCCCCTCACGCCACAAAGAATTTGATCTTTTGATGCAATTTGTGTGACAGTATCCATTCTTTCGTCTTTCTTTTGCCATTCGAACGTGATAGAGACACAATCTGCGTATTCCAGCAAAGGGCTGTTGTGACTAATTTCTCTACCATTTCGGAAGAACCTAATGTTCCTCAGACGTAGTATATCAGTTCTTCTCTTTTCAGCTTGAGGTACCTTCAAGTATTCAGTATTCACACGATCTGTTTGCAAAAAAGAAAGCTCCAATAGAGAGTTGGGACCAGGTTGGGACGTTGCTTTCTGAGTCTCAGCAGACGTCATATTTCCTAATTCTCTGAGGACACAAGTTGGGAGGGCCTTCTGCTGGACCGGATTTGAGTCATCATTCTTGAATGACCTGTAAAGGCGTGATAAAAGTATCCCAAGCTCGCCGTCTTCGTTCTTAGTTGGGTTTGGTCGGCCGTTGTCTCGAAAGGTCTGTGCCACATATGAGATGGTACCTCTGAGTGTCATAAGCCGGTCCTGAAAAATGTCCTCAACGCAGAGCCATGGTGAAAGCTCCAACAAGCTTGATCCGCTGGTGTTTTGTGAAGTGATCGAGGTACAAGTCGTCAATGATTCCAATAGAGTCGCAGTACCCACACCATCAACGCCACCCCCTAGCTTGGTCCTCGTGTGTCTTTCCTGTAACTGCTCATTGACGGGCAGTTTCAGCAGCAGAGAGGTCAACCACGAGACGATTTCGTTGGGCAATGGTACTATGGGCGGCGGAGCCATCGCGCCACCCCAACCATGTCACCGCATACCCTGCCCAGCACACGTGAGCGCTGGCGTTGCGTGTCCTGCCACTAGGCTTTGCATATAGTGGGGACCAAATGACTGTTTGGTGGGGGATCCCCAACGTTTTGCCCACCACACTTGGTGGGGTTCTTTTTTGTTAGTGTTAGTTAGTAGTCCTACTTGCGCGCACTTACAGGCGCACTACTAGCTTGCGCTAGCTTCAGCCGCCAACTTTACAAAAACTTTTTGGTGGGGCTCCCCAGCACCCCACTATATGCATAAGCCTACCTGCCACCGTAGTACCATTGTACTAATTATTACATAGGAATTCAGCCCAAGACCCAAGGTAAGGTTGTAGGTTTAGGTTTAGGTTTAGGTTTAGTTTTTATGTTTTCTCCTGAGAGGGATGCAAACGGCTTCGGTTAGTACTCATTAGAGGCTTGGGCACCCTCCGCCACGACAAAAAACATCCGACGTGTGTCACCCCCACGGGGGCACGCCAGTGCTTCCGTCGTCTATCCG
>JALLAU010001408.1:0-10043 GCA_036939495.1 Thalassiosira hispida | reverse complement strand
ATTCTTAACTACATCATGTGCATAAATTAGTGTGGCTAAATTATTTTGATCTGACATCATCGGCGGGAAGTGACAGTGCTAAGTACAACCACAACTGCAATTGCACTGCACTGCAAAATGCAAGTTATGGATGTGGCGGGGGGAGCGGTTGGGTCTGGCCTATTGTATCGTACGCTATCTACGCCAGGCTACGCCCGACAGCACAACATTTTTCTCATTCCGCTTCCGCCCTTTCACTTTCACCTTCTCTACTTCTACTAGTTAGTTCATCAGGCGCGCTGTGCTCCCCTACTACACTCACCAACGTCGCCCTTCGGTGCTCATCTCTCTTTACGCACGCTCCCCATTTTCGTGTGGCGGCTCTAGACGTTTCAAGCACAGGTTTAGCATCACAAAGGGTTCGAAGTTCGCCCAATACAAAAAATATTCGTATCATGTCCGGCTTTTCATCTCTGTTGGATCAATTCAAGCAAACGACCCAAGCTGCTGCTGTCGCTTCTTCGTCAGCTTCTATATATTCTTCACGGGATGGTGGAGTGGACACGAAAAAGCGTCCCCGTTCCATCTTTGAAGCCAACAACAATAACTCCAACAATCATTCATCACAAGCAAGGTCTAGAAATAATCCACAAAATCAATATCATTTCCCATCAACTCCAGTACGGACAATCTACATTGCATGTCCCGCCTTCGCCGAAACGGGTGGCCCCGAGGCATTGCATCAATTATGTCACGTGATCAACACTGGTGAATACAGCTACGATGATAATCCCGTAGGTGATGATAAGGATGGTGATGCACCAAAGAAGTATGATGAGTTTGGTAGAGTCATTGCCAATGCCAGCAAGAAGAGTGATGGAAAGGGTGATAAGAATGTTGTACGAGCTTACATGCTCTATTTGCGTGAACGGGGTCCAGGAAGTGGTCACGATGGGGCAAATGTGGAACACATTCAATCGTCACGTGCACGTTCTTCAAAGTATGATCGATACAATGCCCCCCCTGCAGAGATGTTACCAGGCACCATCGAATTGGACTACGGAGGTCATCACAAGAGCGAAAGTAGTACCAACGAATATTCCTCCGAGCTAATTATCTGGCCAGAATGCTGGACCCATCTAATCGACAGCCGGATCCGCGAAGACGTGCAACCATCCTCCGACGATGCAAGAAGAAGCAAAAAGTATCAAATTGCCATTTGGTGGCTAAGCGTGAACAATAACAAGGGACGATTTTTACCAAATCAATTTGCGATTCGGAAAGATGTATTGCATTTGGTCCAGAGTGCGTATGCTAGGGATTATGTTTCGTCCAAGTTGGTTGTTGTTAGTCGAGGCAATGCTCGGTCAAAGGCGGGGAAGGGCGAGGACAAAGACGACAAGGATGGTGGTCTGAATGTGATGAATTTGACAGAGTTTATACCTTATGCATCATCCACATTCTCCCCAAAAATCACAACTGAAGGAGCCACACAGCAGCAGGAAGACGCCGACGAAAGTGCCTTAAAGGGATCACAAAAAGAAAGTGCGAGTCGTGATTTGGACGTGGTATACAATCCCGCAAAAGGTATGCATTACACTGACGAAATTATCCGTCGAGCATGCGGTAAGAAATTCAAGACGAATGATGATGGGAGTGTAATTGGGGGTGGAATAAAGTTTCAACCTATTGGTAAGGGTGCCGGTGGTAGGGAACGGATGACGGGGGAGGAGGTTGTCGCTTTGTTGAAGAGGAGCAAGGTGGTAAGTGTTTCTTCTGTTTCGTGCATAAAAAATGTTAATTCCATTCTCATTGGTGCTTTCAAGATTAGGGGGAGTTATCAGCGAACAAAAATGCATTGAATTGGATTCGATCGATTTATATTGGTTTTCTGACACTTCTACTCTCTTATTTATACCTACATCATATTCAGTACATTGACTTTGGTCCACATCCAGGCATGGATCGTCTCCCCCGCGAAGCCGCCCTAGCCGGTTGTATCGTCCTAACCAACCGCGAGGGTGCCGCCAATTTCGACCAGGACGTTCCCTTACCATCCGAATTCAAATTTCGTTCCTTTGGCATTGATTCAATCTACACTTTGCTCAAGGATTGTTGTAATAATAATGAAAAGTATTCCGAGTATGTCGAAAAGATGAAGTCTTATAAAGATTTCATATTGGGTCAAGAGAAGCAGATGGAGGTGTGCGTGGATCGATTTGTGGATAATCTTGTTACACGTCGTATTGACCTTTAGGAAGTTAAGTTTCCGTAACGAGGTTCTAGCCACGTTGCTTCTCCAGTGGAAGTGTTGAACCAGTACTCTGCACCAACTTCAGTATCCCTTTGGAAGATAGTGGTCCATATTAGTGTTCATTATTTATAGTTGGGACAGGAACGGAAGAAAGAACTTACCAGTGTTTGACCCATTGGTTTAACTTGGATGTAACATCATGATACGCTGATGCCGTGGTCATAGAGTTGGATTCTGAAGAAACGTATTTCCTACCTTGGTCAGAATCGTTCAAGGATGAAGACGCGAGCGATTTCGCCAACGAGGCTGCTTCCAGATCTCGTATGCATTGCTCTTCCGCATCGGCAAAACTTTGTTTGAATTGCTCGTGGTACCGAATCTGAGCATTGATCCGCCCCAGCTGTGACGTCAGGCATGCGAGACCTGGATCATTGCGTAGATAGGCTGGCTCTTCTGACGAGGATGCTCTTTTCTTGGCCATTGGAGAGAACTTTTTGGCTGATTGTATTGGCTTCAACGCCGATGGTGGCGGCGGTTCATCATCACCAATCTTTGGATGCATACATGTTTTGGCTGCCGACATATTCATCTCGATGGGGGTTCGGTAGGTACCAATTTCAACCGCAGCGTGGGTGCTCGAGAACGGGGAATACTCGGAAAGGGCAAAGTTGTAACACGTGCAAACATCGAGCAAATACTCGAGGAAAAGTCATACGATTTTATTTGGATGAGACCAAGAATTTTGGTTTTAGTTATAAGTCAAGAACTCTGGAGGACTAAAAGATAGGAACAAAAACTGGTCTTGCTTGTTGTTGTGGGAAATCGAGCTTTGATTCTGCCATAATTTTTCGCGAGAGCACACACAAACGAATACTTCAAGTCAATCCCACAACATCCATGGTCATTCGAGCACTATTCTTCCTTCTCCTCGGGGCAGCGGCAGCATCACCGAGCAACCGCAACCACCGTCCTCGAAGCCTTCGCGCGAGCGACAAGAAGGAATGAGCCGCAATCTCCGCGAACAGTCTCGCCTCCTCGCCCCCCATTGGAAGCGTCTCCTTGTAGATCAAGGTAGGAACCTAGCATACGACCGAGGAAGGAAGGGGAGAAAAAGCTCTTCAAGCGACTCGGAGTCGGAAGATTCTGAATCGCCATCCAGCTCCACCACTTCGGCCGACAGTTCAAGCAGCAGTGTTGACCGGCAGAAGTCGAAGTCCTCTATTTTGGCTGACACTCGCAAGCTTGGCCACCGCCGTGCACTTGGAAACAGCAGCAGCAGCGCAAGTAGTGTCGACCAGAGCCTCTCGTCAGTCTTTTCTGGCGATGGACGTAAATTAGGAAGCTCTTCAAGCGACTCGAAGTCGAAAGATTCTGAACCCTCGGCTGACACTTCCTCCTCTGACGTTAGGATGCGACGCAAGCTTGGGCACCGCCGTGCACTTGAAAGCAGCAGCAGCAGCAACAGCGCAAGCAGTTTCGACCAGAGCCTTTCATCAGACTCTTCTGGTGATGGACGCAAGCTGGGACGACGTTTGTCCGGCAAGAACGGGAAAGGAAAGGGACATGCTTATGCCTACGCTTACGGCCACGACAAGGACAAGCCTCGAAGCAGCAGTGATGATGTCACTACTTCCGGTCCCACTTCTGCAAATAACGATGGTCCTACGACACCCAAGCCTCCCCCAGCCGGCGACGGAGGCAGCATCAGCGCAAGCAGTGTCGACCAGAGCCTACCCTCGGAATCTTCTTCTGGCGACGAAACGACCATCACTTCCTCCTCTGATGATGGGGGTCGACGAAAGCTAGGATACCGTCGCGCCCTTGGGAGTGATGGAAGCAGCGCCTTTTCATCAGAATCTTCTTCTGGCGACGTGACACTTGGAAGCAGCAGCGCAAGCAGTGGCGACCAGAGCCTTTCATCAGACTCTTCTAGCGATATGCGCCGCAAGCTGGGACGGCGTTTGCCTGGCAAGAAAGGAAAAGGAAAGGGACATGGGCATGCCCACGCTTACGGCCACGACAAGGATAAGCCTCGAAGCAGCAGTGATGATGTCACTACTTCCGGTCCCACGTCTGCTCCCACTGTCGATGGCCTTGGAAATAACGATGATCCTACGCCACCCACGCCCAAGCCTCCCCCCTGATGAGGATTTGTTGGCGTATAAACGCACACATTCTACATTAAAGAACATGCAACACCACTCATAAAATGAGTAATTATCAATTTATTACACGCACATTGTTTACGCCTTGGTCTCTCTCATTTTTTGAAAAGAGAATCCACCAACATTCGACCTAATGCAGGTGCCCCCCAAAAGGAAGATTTCATCGATTCCCCCATCTACATATTGTATTTGACAATAGTTCTTTACTCAATGATCTCCCAAAAATCTAATTATTGACCATGCCCAATACAAAAGTGTGCATGTGTACCATCAGTTGTAGTATCTGAGAGAAGAGTGAATCAATTGTAAACAACGTTATGAGTACAATAAAACGAAACGAATGCTCAAAACAACCAACTATTCCATCAAACAATGAACTTACAACTCCAACCCCATCCCATCATGAATCTCATAATCTTCCAATGTAATGTGATCCTTGTAGATTGTGTACCATTTTTGTATCCGTAATTTCTCCGGCCGAGTCCCTAGCTGTGCCGCAGCTAACTTTTTGAGATCGCCAATGGTATCATCTTCGTTGCATTTGACGCGGACCTTTTTTCCCAGACGGTCGTTGAGGACTAATTCGATCATTATTATGTTGTGTTGGGTGACGTGAGGAAGTATTTTAGTGTGCAATTATGTTATGGATGTTGTTACAATAATTGATGTGCTTCGCAACGTTCAAATAATATGAATGGCTCAGAGCTCCAGCGAAAGAGAGAATACGCCTTGAAGCAGAAGAATTAGTTGCCAGTTGGTGAATAGTAGAAGATATTGAATGCAGAGGCAGAGGGAGGTCGAATGAGGGGAAGGAGGGGGACAAGAAAGAGGAAAGAGAAAACGGGGCAAATGCGCCGAATAAAGGGGGGATAGACATCTAGGCCCTACAGTCAAAGCTTTGCTAGAAAAAAAACAGGCAAGAAGCAAAGATCCATATGCGGGCTTGCCCGCTAACGCTCTAAATACCACTTTCAGCTTACTTCAGCTTCAGCGTCTCTCTTACTGCATCTAATCATCTATCTTTAGACGGACGCGTCGTGCCATTGCCGTTATTTGACCTGTCGCCGTTGGAATTTGGGGACATCGTGCATCGAATCTTATCGTATCCGCAGCCGCCGCCCACCGTCTCGTAGGAGGATCAGATCGCTCTCCGCAACAACCTCAACACACTCAACACAGCTCAACACTCAACACATCACTGGTTTTATTATCATAACTTCCTGTCTGGGAAAAAAAATCAGCTGGACTTGTAAAATCCGTTACAATATTACGCCTAAATCACATCAAATTATCCTTCTCTGCCGTTGAAAGACGAATGCAACTGAATCAACGCAACAGCCGGAATCAAGCGCAACGACCCTGAATGGACAAAACTCATTCTTGATTATGAATTGAATGACAATGCAGATTGATATTTTCCTAGAAATGCTCATGAGTGGGAGGATCTAGGGCGAGCTATTGACATAAACACGCATCTAGAGGCTGTATAGGTTACCACAGCGGAAGATATCGTCGAGAATGAACACGGTTTCTCCACCAGATCATTTGCATTATTCTGCCAAGGGCTTTGTTTGAATAGATCTATTCAACGCTTTGCTCTCAGAGATTTTGAATACAATTTGTTTGAGCAGGGATACTCAAGACATTGGTCCCCTTTTTGGAAGAAAATCGCAACCTGCGTGAGCTAGATCTGCGATATAGCACTCTAGGTGCGAGGGGCGCTCGACTCCTCTCCTCTGCGCTCGGACGCCGTGACGACAAATCTCTTGAGTAGATCATACTCATACTCCGCGGTACTGATATGCACTTAAATGATCAGGAATAGTCTGTAGAGTCTGTAAGTGCACTTCTCACTTCTCACCACGCTGAAGAGATATGTTAACCTGAGCACTATGGATTTGCGCAGCATCCACATCGGATGGGTTGGTTGTGCCGCATTCAACAATTCTGCAGAGCCCACATTCCAAGCTGCACGGGCTTGATCTTGGCGGTAGTGGCATAGAACACAGTTTGCTTGTTCAGTTGACCTCCTCTCTTGCTGACAACTGGCAATCACTCCAGCCGGCTGGGCACCGTTAGTGTCTCTTTTACATAGCCCCAGTTGTCAGCTGAATACACTTTCGCTTCAAAGTAATACAATCAACGATGATGTTGCAGCTTCGCGTGCGACTTCTCTCGCCAACAACCAAACTTTGACAAATCTGAATCTTGGCCATAACCGTTTCATTACCACCACAGGATTTGCTTCTAATTCAACTATTTTGCAAAGGCCAAATACTAAGTTGGAATGCCTCGACCTGGCCAAAATACAGTATTGACAATGATGGAGTAGTTGCAATTGCCAATTCTCTGACCAACAATGGCGCCCTGAGGTCATTGAGCCTCCGTAGAAATTGTTCTATAACAACAAATGGACTCATGGTTTTGTCAACTATATTGCAAAACCCACACAGTCAACTGGAATTCCTTGATCTAACCGGGAATAATATTGATCACGACTTGGCATTCCATTTCGCAACATCTCTGATCGACAACCGTGCATTAAAGAAGTTACATTTTGACATGAATCCTTCTAGTACAGGATGGCCAGAATTCTCAACAGCTCTATGCAACACATCTGATATCAACAGCACTTACCAATCCAATCACACACTTGAAGATCTTGGGTATTAGGTACCTGATAGAGTTCGCTCCTATTTGTATCTGAATAAAATGGATGCACAATGTAAAGGACGTTGCAAGATCCTGGCAGGTAATTGCAGCATGGAACCTTTTGCCGAAATGGAAGTGGAGCTTTTGGTTCATGTTCTCGCTTGATCAGCAAGCCAGGCTCTGAGGTTAAGAGCGGCGTTTTGAGCATTGAGCGCGCGTGTCAGCCAATCTGCACTGTTTCACTTTCTCAGAAGTGAACCTTTTTGTTTGGGAGGCTGCATGGGATTTTCAGAAAGAAGTCTGCTGGCATGCACTGCCCCATGAATTGTGATGTCGATGGAAATGCCATCAAAAGGAGGCGTTGTTAATGTTCTTACATAGAGCACTTACATAGAGCAACACGAAGGTAGGGCTCATACTGCTTCTGGGCTATGGGAGGATGCGTTCCAACCGGAACACCATCTGTAGGGAACGGCAACACTGATGAATGATGAAGCCGTGATGGATGTCTTACATGGTAGTAACAAAGATGAGCCAAGTTTAGTTTGTCGTGACCTAGCCTTATTATTGTGAACAGGCCCAGCTATCATGGGTTTGGGTATGGGTTACCATTCTTCTAAAAGTAAATGTATTATCATAATATTATACGATACTAATCACATTCCTAATTGAGAATCATATCTCTTGACCTTGTTGATCAATATAAAATGCGAAACCCTGTGCCAGATAAGGCCAAACAGCCGGCACTGATGAAGCTTGACTGACGGCTATGTCACATCTCATGCTAGTGTCAGCGATACACTTTCAGCAGAACGACCTCCTTGCTGGCAACAGTACTTGCAGAAGCTAAATCTGCTGAGTGACATTCCCTCATCAACCCAACCGGTTGGGCGCCATTGTTGCGTCTTTTACAGAGCCCCAATTGCAAGTTGAAGACACTTTCCGTATCGCTTACCAACAGCCACAACTCACAAGTCTGAACCTTGGACAAAACCCTTCCAATACCACCATAGGATTTTCTGCTGTTTCGTCTATGTTACGAAAACCAGATACAAGTTGGAACTTGGAACACCTACATCTAGATGCAAATAGAATTGGAGAAAAGGCAGCAGTTATTTTGACATATTCTCTGACAAGCAGATCCCGTACCCTCAATTTTCTTGGGCAGATACCTCAAGTACCTGAAGATGGCGACTTCTATTCGAATTTGAAGATGGACCGTAAATAAGGACTTGTACAATATTTCTCTCTATGAAACACAGGATCTCCATATTGATCTCTTCCGATGATACATCGATACATATGAAATGACATTCTCCCGAATACTAGAAGAAGCGTTAAAATTGATAAAGCAATCATTATCATAGCTAGCACCTCCGTCGAGTTTGTTTTAAGTGCCGATGCATACCGAATAGTGGCAGTGGTAGCTGAAGCCAATGGGAAAACGTAAGCCCTAGAATTGACCCGAAATGTAATTGTAAGATGGATGAAACGTCATGAGCAAAAATTGATATGATTTGTGTCAACTTGCCAATACTCTCCTAAGACAGAGGGTTTTCTCCAAATATGAGGCCCGAGCCTGATCAAGAGAAGTAAGAGGACAAATACCCAACCAAGTAGCATTTCACCAAATAGAGAAAAATCTGTAGCACCGTCGTTAAACAAATCTAGTGACACAACGCCGACAGAAGGTGGTGCAATCAGCAAAAACATTGCAGGGCTTCCTTTAATTCCTTTATTTTCGTGAAGTTTACCGAAGATAAAAATTGTAATATCAATATACAGAATGAACCCCGCTCCAAAACACATCTGAGGTAACCCTATGCCCCACTCATCCCGAATTTGACACGTCTCCCCCCTATAAGTGGTTGATTGAGGGATCAGATGCAAGTGTTAGTGGTAAATGAGAAGTAAATGCTGATCATTATCCTGTCACTCACAGTGATGCGAGCAAAAACCAGCCAACAGTTGACATGATAAACTGCGGTTTCGCCTCTAAAATGAACAATAATAATTGAATGCAGGGCAAAAATGTTCAGCGCACAACTGAGTTAAATTTCATCTAATGTGCAACCAAAAAATGTCACCTGTGAAGTTCCTATTCTTCGAAAACATCCATGCTGCATAAATATGCTGAGTCATCAATATCTGGTAGCTAAAGGCTAGAGACCAAAGTATCCTCAGGGCTAATTCAAATGCAATAAACGGAAAGAAAGATGTGAAAAGAATGTATAATGAAGACCTAGCAAAGAAAACAGTATTCACTAACTTTGATTTGGAATCTTCATTTGCTCTGGGATGCCAATCAGTAGCATGATAAATGCCAAATTTGGTGCATTGAAAAAGTGGCACCGCACTTCGTTCAACCACTCTGCCCTCACTAATGGCAAGGAAGTGAATATTTTGTACACGTAGCACACTGTAATCAATCCCGACACGATGCATGCAAGGTACCAACATGTCAAATTGAGAATGTCGACAATTCTCACTTCAATTCTCTCATGGACGAATTCAGCGTCGCGCATCGCTTTCCACATTATTGCATGACCAGCCAAGCCAAGTGAGATTCCAAATGCTCTGTTAACAGTTGGGTGTGTAAAAGGCTGTTGTCAGCTTCGATAAAATGAAAAATGTATGCATAGAATATTTGACAAGATTTGACATACGTGTTAGGCATGCGCAGAACGACTGGAGGCAGCATCTCACTCTGATTCTGATGAACGATGGCGCTGGAATCCACGTTTGCCAAATCCAAACCCAAACCCTCTGATTGGTCAGTGGCTATAGTTATAGTTGGTTCTTGTTCAGTGAAGCCATCATTATGTGCGATGGCGCTGGTTTGATCTTCGTTTATTGACATCGTTTAGAGGATTTTGCAGGAGGACGATAGGAGATAGGAGCTGGTTGTCATTTTGCTTGAACTTTATTGGCTTGATAGAATTAAGGTAGCGGTGAACGGAATGTTTTGAAGTATGTTTTGTGTAGAATCTACA
>JALLAU010001407.1:0-10020 GCA_036939495.1 Thalassiosira hispida | reverse complement strand
TTATTGGTTTGCAAAAATGTTGGTTCGAATCTTGGGATTTGAACTTGTGACCATGGGAAATTGGTTTGTCAAAAATTTGTGCAAAAAGAGGGTTTTGAACCCGAGACCTCCTCTCCAGCCCCAAGGGTACATACCACTAGACCAGTGCCGACGGAAATAATTCAGAAATTGGAATATAATAAACTAATGTAACCCCCCTCGTATATATGTGACGTCTTGATGACGTCATCAAGTGCCGCGTGCCTGGGCACGCGTGCCCAGAGAAAGTCAAACCCATTTTAGGTGGGGTTCATTCGGCGGGAGCGGAGGTGAGCTAGCCTGCTATTATTTGGGTCGTGATGGAACCATGAATGGGCGCGACTGAAAGACCGGAAAGGTACCTATCAATGACCTGAGTCCGGTCACACTTTCCTTCCCGAAACAACGAGTAACACACTCCGCTCCGCTTCTCCGCACCGCAACATTACATATTATGGTACACTTGGTCATGATCCGGTCGCAGTAGTTGGTTGGGCGATTGGCTGTGCATGACTAAAAGGTGCACTTACTATTCCTCCTCATTTACCAGTCTCATAAATCAGAACAACCAAGAATTATACATCTGCCACATTCAAATTCAAGATGAAACTCACTATTTTTACATCTTTTGCCACAGCCACAGTTGTGCTTCGGCCCAGAGCCGCATCGGCCGAAGACATGGTGAATACACCGACATACACGCCGACGCCAACCTGGGCCATAGACCCTACACCTAAACCTACCTCTCCGTGCACAGGTAACACCCCTGACTGGGTCGATTCGTATGGTGATGGATGCGACTGGTACGAAAATAGCGATGTGCCAGGCTGCCCACATTTTGGAGATAGTTATGAAGGAACCATGGGTGTGGCAAATGATAATTGCTGCTTCTGCGCTGGATCTGGTGTAAGTCCGAGCACTGGCCGAAATTGTGTGCATCGAATGGATTTGTTAATAATTAATGATTTAGTCTCACAAATTCTATTTCCGTTCTGTACTCCAACAGGCTCCAATCGTATCACCGCAGCCAACGCCATTCCCGACCTACAAGCCCACAATGTCTCGAGCTCCAACAACACCATACCCGACCTACCGCCCTACAGTTTCCCGCGCCCCAACGACCCCTACAACGAAGCCTACTTCGCCGTGCACTGGCAATACGCCTGAATGGGTTGATTCGTATGGCGATGGATGTGATTGGTACGAAAACAATGATGTGCCGGGTTGTGATAATCATGGGAGCGAATATGATGGGGGAATGGGTGTGGCGAAGGATAATTGCTGTTACTGTACGATGGACTAGGAGAGTAGATCGCTCTCTAGAGATACACGCCCTGATAGAGTGTTCGTAGACTAGATGCCTACCTAGTTTGTGATGTGTTGCTGATTGTCCTGATTTAGATAATAATAGCTCTAGATTCCATTTTGACACGTATCCCCTTTCGCAATATTTGAGGCGACCTGGCAAATGATTCAGCGCTAGATAGCAATATGACATAATAGGCAGTACATGATTGCATCTACGTGGCGGGTCGTGGTTGATAATGCTTCACATAGAGCCTTGCGAATTTGCACTGGGGGTACAATTACATAATTATTCGACGTGCAAGTTAGTGCAAGCTGACAATTGCGACATTGTCTTTTGATGTATATCCACGGGATTCACCGGTAGACCTGATATGATAGCTGTTCTTAAGGATACTAACGGACTTGAATGTGTTGAGAATGTTTGTAACGTTGATGTCATTGTTCGGCAACAATAATTGTTTGGTCCTAGTAGCCGGTGATGCCTACAACGATAAAACAGCAAAACAATGACAGTACATAGTAGAAATTGGACAAGATGGGTATTAAATAAAAACACAATCAGTTATTGCTATCTATCTGTGTGAAACATCTCTGTCTCTGACAGAAGAGAGGTTGTGTGGTACCATCTCGTTCAATGTTGCAGGTCAATCTCTACCTACATTTGAGAAAAGTCATGACCGATAGATTATGCGTGCTCCAAACCTTGACCTGACCCAAATGTTTTCTGATCATGAGCTGATCCCTTTTGCGAATATCGCCACACTAGACTTTCGCACTGATACGTGAGCCTTTTGGTGAGTTATTCTGCTCAACTTCAAATCAGCTGTTGCATTGCATCTCTAACAAGGAGTTTTTGACCCTCATTTTTTTCTGAAACGCACTGAGAAACTTGGGCAACAGCTTTGGTGCACAGAGAGAGATTCAACGGCGAAGTCCATCTCATGATCAACCTGGAGACGCGCCTGCTTCATACATCTGAGCTTTTTTTCCAAACTATGCATACCAAGCCTACCAAAGAAGGTCAACCTCGTCAAAGTCAGAAATGGGATCAGTGTTACACAAGCCATATTCAGTGGTGTGCAATCATATTGGCGTTGCCAAAATGAAAAATACTTAGATACAGCTAGTAGTATCGCTAAAATATCAAATAAACCAAATAATGATAGCCATGCCATGAATAATGTGAATTCCCTGAACGTAGATACTGCACAATCAAACAGCATCGAAGCATAGAATATAAAAAACAATCAGGTATTGACAATTGACTCAAATGGCGTAGAATGAACCTCATCATTCGATGAACTTCGGTTGCCTTTCGTGCATTCGAGAAGAACACCAGTTGGTTCAAGGATATTATTGCAAACTCACTAAAAAGAGCCTCTCGAGCTAGTATCGGCAAAAGAGATCGTTCATTAAAGGATGGGAACAGTCATAGTCTAATGATCTGATTCACATGAGGAAACTTTATCTAGGTACATACTTGTTCGACGGGGGACATCTGATCTTAATTTCCAACTCTTCCTCTAGTAAAATTAAGTAGAGAGATGGGACTTCTGCTCCCCGTTAGGATTGTTGTAATGTAATGCCCGAATGTGTTGGCGGTGGCGGGAGTCCCACTTCACATATTTCTTAAATAGTACTAATTCCTAAGTAGGGTACCTACGATTCTAAAAAATCCTCAACGCGGCCCATCCAAGAATCTGCGATCACTCCGCCTGTTTTCCTCTGTGTGAAGTGCTTTTGAAAAGAGCAAACATTTTATTTATTTGATCCTTGGGGCAAACCCACTACGTAACATTATTCCTCTTCTTCTGCATTCAAAGATGAATCTCTCCTTTATCCAAGCGCTTGCCACAGTTGTGGTCGGGGTCAGAGCTGCGTCAGCCATATCCTGGACCGTGGTAGACACGACAGATGCGCCGTCGGAAATGCCCACAAGCAAACCAACAGGTATGCCAACTTGGGCTGACACGCGGCCGCTTGATGCGACCTATCGTCCTACACCTACAATCACTAGGCCTCCAGAGACGCCAATACCAACATCATACAATCCTACAATTTCTTGGCCTCCAGTGACGCCCTATCCGACCGATGCGATGGCCCGTACGCCTGATCCTGCATCACCATCGCCATGCGACAATGACGCTCCTGATTGGGTAGATTTTTTGGGTTATGGATGTGATTGGTACGAAGTGAATGATATGCCTGGTTGTCCTTATTTTGGAAATGGCAATGAAGGTGCCATGGGCGTAGCGAATGATAATTGCTGTTACTGTGCAGGCACTCATGTGAGTGCATGTTGTTCAAATGATTTCTAGTGATATTGCTATGATTTCTGACTCTAACTCATTTGGTAAAACCCATTCTTCAGTCTCCAGTGGCAACACCACCGCCAACACCATTTCCAACGTACCCTCCCACAACTACTGGGGCTCCAACAGTTTCTACGGCCCCAACTAAACCACTCTCAACCAATTCTCTGACGCCCTTGCCCACTGGTACTTGGGTCCTACAGCAACTTAACCCAGAATGCGTAACTGATACTCCAAACTGGGTAGATGCATTTGGCTACGGATGCGATTCGTACGAAGCTGATGAGTTGCCAGGCTGTCCAATTAATGGGATGAATTTTAGAGGCGACATGGGCGTGGCAAATGATAACTGTTGTTATTGCGCGATGGAGTGGGTTTGATTACAACATTCGTATGTTTGTTTAGGAGAGCGCGAATTAGAGATTTTGAGTGCATTCGGGAGGGATGCTTTTGATACGACAATCTCATCGCTGTTGCCGCCACCTACGAAACAATAGCATGGTGCAACAACATGACTGGCAAAATTAGGTACCCATCAATAGAGAACACATTTCAGAAGCGCCGATGTTGATATGTTCCTCGTGCATGTATCGTAAAAATGTTGAGATTATGTATCGGAGAGAAGCAACTATCACTGATTCTAACCTGAGAAGGTACGTACCATCTTTAACCTCTTGGTCGTTGGCTTCATGCGCAAGAGATGCTTCATGACTGATTGACTTACTGTTACAAAATAAGACTTGCTTTGATAATCCATCTGGTCACATTTTCTTTTTCGACTCTACTTCTTGCTCATCTGTATTCATTTATGTCATCATACAAATTCAATTGCAGTCCCATTGACAAAACTGTCAAGCTAGCAAGTTGACCCGTTGCCCGTTGGCTTGGTCGTTGGCTCAATCGATTGGAGAGGAAGCCATTGGGTATTCTCACTATAATTTCTCTCCAGTGCTTCAATCCGTCAGGTCACCACTACTTGTCTGATTCAAGCAAACAAAAATCTGAGTTGCATGATTAGGGCCACAGAGAAGCATAAAACCTTGTCCTTAATCAAGCTGGAGCGCGATGACTGATTGACTTGCAGCTGCGAAATGTTCTTTTGTACAACTCTTATTGCTCGTCTATCTACATAAAATAATTTCCAATTGAAATTATAGCCACATTGACGAAACATGAAACTAGCTATCTGCGTCGTGAGATTGCATTTTCGCTCAATTAAACATAAGGAAGCGAGCCATTGGGCTGGTTCCTTCGGCTTATAAACAATACGTAGGTGTAACAAGGAAGTGTTATTTACCTGTTACATGCAGTGTGTCAATTGTATGATTGGCATTTTACGCTAAAAATATGAAATCACTCTTATGTGATAATGATGTGGTCTTCTGTGAATGCAATTGACCCTCTTTCCTCTGTACTTGTGGAATATGCCGACAACTCACGCCTCAAAAGTCATTCCGTTTTGAAAATGTTCAAAAGTTGACTTGTGTGTTGCTAGTGCCCCAGATATTCTGTCCTGTCCGAGTGGCACATAAGTTGGGACAGTCCTCCAACAAATCGGCAATCAGCTTGGATATTTATCTGCCGGGGGTTCCATCGTATGGAGCGAAAAGGCCAAGGCCACCACTGCACTATATCTTGAGCAACACGCACGTCGTCCTCCCAAGGCCAAGAAACAGCGTATGGAATTCACGGCTCAGGAAAAATTGGCCATACTCCAAGAACTTGAGAATACCAATGCACAAAATAAGACGGATGGTCAACCACTCGTAACGGTCGAGTCAATATGTCAAAAATACCAGACATCCAAATCATCCTTACATCGATGGAAACAACAGTACAGATCCGGCCGACTACAACAACTAGCCAATTCCGGCTCTGGCTTTTCCAACTCGAAACGCATCTTCAACGACAAACTCCATGTTATCAAACGTGCCTTGCATGATTTTTATGCCGATAATGAAAATGCGCCTTTAGATAAAAAGGTGGCGATTAGTTATGCCACGCTGCAGAGTAGAGCGATTGCGGCCAAGGATTTATTGTTGGAGAGGCACCATGAGGCTTTATATGAGAACCAGGAGAGGCAGATTCAGCAGGAACATCATCAGCAACAAACACAGGATGTGCAGGGTCAGGAAGTGCAGACACAACATCCTCAGGGCCAGGAAATGCAGACTCAGCATCATCAGGGTCAGGAAGTGCAGCAGCTGCAGGTAGGCGAGGAAGCGGTTGTCAAGCAGGAAAGCGAGGGGCAAGGAGATGGTGGACAGCAGCAACAGCACCAGGGTGCGAGCCCAGAAGCAGCACCAGCAATGGCGACAGTGGTTAACGTGGGAGGAGAAGGCAGTTGTAAGAGCGACAGCAGCGTCAACATTATGGGCAAAGAGGAGGTGGCCGCGCTCACAAACTTCAAAGCCTCCAACAGCTGGCTACGCGAAACCGCCAAAAAGTTTGGTTGGAAGTTGGACATGGATGGTAAGAAGGTTCACCATCATCATCACATGCCTAATGTGGTGGATGGGACTGTCGTGGCTGCTGCCGCTGCGGCTGCTGTCTATCATCATCCTCAGGATCATCACCATATGCCCCTTCATGTGGGGCATCCCGTCGCGGTAGAACATCCTGTGGCAGAATATACTCATGATGTGGCACATGATCAAGTGGTGAAGCAAGAACAAGGAGGTCATGACGTACAAAATAATGGTGAGGGTGTCGTAGCAATGCAAGAAGGACACCAAGAAGTAACTAATGAACAGCACCACCAGCAACAACAACAGCATCAGCATTCACAACAACATGTGGATCAATTGGCGCCCAATGAGGCAGTGTACGAAACTCACCATCAGGGCAATGTCATGTTGGAGGATCCGTTGGTTCATGTGGAAGCTCATCACGTGAACCCCGTGGGTGATGGTATGGTGGTCAATCAAGATACGCAATATGAGACCCTTGACATTTGAATTAATATTGAGATGGGGTACAATATCTTATTTGTTTGATATGTGAGGCGATGTGTGATACATTGATATATTTTATAAGCATTAAAAGATGCATTTAAGTTGTAAAACTGTTTTGGTCATTGAACAGGTTTGATATGCTTATTTGTATTAGCCTTGTAACAGCTACGAATGCATATGTATTCGACCTCCATATTTATTTGGCACGTTTGGTATGTTTCCCAGATAGGTCCCTCCTTCTTGAAGATTTGGACTGCACAGTCTGCCACGTAAAGAAAGGGTAGCATAGATACTGCGTATGCGCATCAGCTGCGGCTCCAGCTCATGGGTCTCAACAATGGTTTTACCATGCACTCTGTTCAGAAATCAAAGGGTTTAGTTGTGTCGCTTCTCTAGCTCTGGTATCATTACATTGTTGTATCTGCTGTTGTGAAAGTTTAGTTGATTTCTTTTGATATTTACCTGCTACATACGTACCTACCTACGATACATAGCGGTTTTCAGCTGGGTTTGTGAGTTGTTTTGGCGGGAAAAAACACGTACTCACTCACCGCCAGCAAAAAGATTTGCGTGGTTATGGTGTCACCTATCGTACTCGCACGCATTTTTTCTTCGTCAGAATCTTTTCAGTTTTCAGGCTTCTTCCTCCATTTGTTGCTCATAAATAATCATTTGTTGCAGCACTTCTCTACTTTGAAACGATGTCATCCAAAACTGCCACAGCCGCCGCTCTCCTCTCCGTAATGGCATTGGCCAGCGGATTCCAACTTCCGTCGACCCAACATGTGATCGCTCCGACACGCCATCACAACTATCCCACCATATCATCGCATCTCTCTATGTCCGGAGAGAGTGAGATAGATAAGCTCCGAGCTGCAGCAGCCAAAGCTCGTGAGGATTACGAACGCCTATCCAAGGAGATGGGGAAGGAAGTCGCTACTAAGACTGTCACTATTGCAGCCCCGGTGAAGAAGAATTTGAGTGTCGACGAATTGCAGGCTGTTGCCAAAGCGATCAACTTTGCAGCTGGCGATGCCGATACGCAGACTAAAGCGCTCGATGACCTTGTAGACGACGGATCCTTTTCACTTTGGAAGAGTGCCGTGCGTCGCGGGCCTACAACATCGACCTCTTCCATGTCATTGCTCGTTCCCTTCTCCGTGACGCTTGGGAGTCTTGAAAGTCGTACGGATGGCAAGGTGACAGGGGAAAGTCTTGGCGTTGGCGGCGAAGACGTCAAGTTTGAGGACATTCAGGATCTTACTATTGCAGTGGTGTTGGGAAGCACTCTGGCTGGTATTTTGTCACTTGCCGTCCTTCCAGAGAATGTCGGTGCAACCTTCACATACCTTTTCGCATTGATCCCTATTGGTTTCGTCGCCATCGGATCCACCTCTCCTGGTATTATTGCGGGGGCGATGATGGCGTTCAGTGGCGGCGGCGAAGAAGATGTAGATAAGCGCGAGAGGATTTGTCGTCACGAAGCTGGACATTTCTTGTGTGGCTACTTATGCGGATTACCAATTAAGAGTTACGATGTCAGTGCCGATACTGGTGTAGCATGTGTAGAATTCCACACAAGTCCAGCAGGTCAAAACTTGTCTGATGATGAAGTTGCAGCACTGTCAGTAGTGGCCATGAGTGGAAGTGTTGCTGAAATAATCGCTTACGAGAAAGCAACTGGAGGTGCAAATGACTTGCTAGAGCTTCAAAATTGCTTCCGCAAGAGCAAGGAGTTCATTGGAGCGGCGAAGCAACAGGATTTGACGCGGTGGGGAGCACTCACATCGTACACTCTTATCAAGACGAACATGAAGAAGTACGAAGGTTTGGTACAGGCATTTAAGGAAAACAAGAGTTTGCCAGAATGTGTCTCTATCATTGAAGGTACCGCTTGAGTATTGGGTTAACATACACGAACAATCGACGTAAAGAATAATATGATCTATTTATTTGTATCTACCGTCTAGTCAAGTGTAGCAACAAGAATTTCCAGAACAGTACTTAGAACTACTTCCCAGAACAATACTTAGAATTCTTCGATGGATTACTACAAGTACCACCATCATCAGATCTGCTTGTATTTAGATAGGTACTTCTCTTAACTGATGAGATACAGCTAATATGAAATGAGGCTGCAACAAACTCGTGTTATTGATTATTGTTGTGCAATATCGGCACTGAAGGTAAGAGTACCGTGGCATGTTTCTCATCGCCCGCATCCGCTATCAAGATGTGCAAATGCCATGAGCATTTCAGTGGGGAGCTGATTGGAAATGATTGATCGGTTTGCTGTATGGATCGACTATCCAACGTAAAGAAGACTGCATTGGAAACAACGCTATCTGGCACAGTTTGGCCCGGATCCTCAAATAGCCCTTCACCAAATACCCCCATTCTTTGTACCTCTCCAAAATTTTCTTCCGTTGATGTTGAACTTGGTTGTTTTAGATGATAAATGGAAATAGGTCTTCTGAGAATATTGCTGAGAACAGTCAATTCTGGCCCTCTGTGCAGAAAGGTGCATAACGAATGAGAAATTTATTCATCCAAAACAAAAATATGTATAACACATTTATGAGCACATGCAAGTAGCTCACCCCCCATACAAACCCCCTTGTTTACCTGGCTGAGCTAGCTTGGCCAGATACTCATCTGCCGTCAACCCTTCATTCTGTGCTGCCGACTGCAGTAAATCTCGGCACCTCACAATTCGTTTCGTAGGTTTATTGTTCACGTACAGAATACCCTCTGGACTCGAAAGAAACTTAGCAACAACCCTACGCATTTCTAATGCCATAGAAGACATATGGTTGGAAAATGCCGAGTCCGGATTGAGCATTCCCATTGAGATAAACACAGAGGAAAGTACAGCATGGAAGACGCAATCACCATCCCCGGGCACATTGCGCATCACAAAGTATTGTGTTTCTTCTTTGGCGTCTTGCTTAGCATATCGGAAAGAAGATGGTCTGCGGCATATGCCAGTTAATGAGTCGAATTCAAAAGAGCTAAAGTCGTAGTTAGAGGAAGGAGTAGGCGATGGCGAAGGTGATGCTATCGAAAACGATGACGCTGATTGAAGCTGCAGCATTGACGCAAGCACGAGAATTAGTGATAGTGATAGCGTCAGCGGCATTTTTGAAGACTTTGTTGCCAAATGAAGTTGGAGCGTGCACTGGCTGTACTCAACTTTTACAACCGATGAATTGTTGACTTAAAGCAAGGTCTCAAGGAGAAGACGGATCAGACGGGGGTTCATCGAGATAAGAGTGCGGCGAGAGAGAAGAGAAGTAAGAGGCGGAAGTCGGAAGTGTGTCTGTGTGTGATGTCGAATGTGTGATTTGTGATTTGTGATTCTTGTGATGTATGACACGGGGCGGTCATAAGCAAAATTTCGGACCCAGCCTTAGGAAAATCTACCAGGG
>JALLAU010001406.1:0-10038 GCA_036939495.1 Thalassiosira hispida | reverse complement strand
GTTCATCGAGAAGGCAGGATATTTCTTCTACAAATTCAGGTCCGACACCCTGTATAAGACGGACTTCGAACTTTTCAGCGGAGGCTGCCAGGCATGGTGAATTGATAACCATGTTTCACCCAAAGCTAATAGTGATCCGGAGAGGAAGAGGAAGAGGAAGGGTGGGGAAAATGATGATGAATTGTCTATGCCAGCAGACTACTCGGCGTGGTCTGCATTCATGGCAGTTTAGGATTAAGGGTGGGGTGGTGACAGGGGCATTGTATCCAGGATATTAGCAGTAATAAATGTATCAAACAAAAACATACCTAACTGCCTTATATAATGGTGGTTTCACTACTATTTGAACTGATGGTAAATGGATAACATTGTTGGAGGAGCCAGTACATGGAATGGTGGTTCATCAGCCGTTTGGTGGGATTGGTCGAGGTTGACCGGATAGTGGGTGGGTAATGGCCAATACTCCTCTAACGGTGGAAGATTGGTATATTGGGGATGCACTTCCACTATTTGGGGTGGACAGCATTGTTGATGGGTTGTCAATCACTGATGTAGTGGTATGTATGCTGGTGGAGGTACGGCGGTGGATGATTGCAATAGTGGGTGAATACGTGATTGGTCGGGGAATCTACCGTTATGATCAAATCTGCCGATGACTTCAGTGGGCGGGGCTCGACCATTCTGGTGATCGGTCAAGACCAACGCCGCCGGACCGGGAGTTCAACTGCCGGTCGACCCAGTCGACACGAAAGCGGTAGTTTTGCCCGCCCCCAAACGCCTGATAGCGGGACAAATGCCTCTTCAGATGTCCTACATACCTACCTATGATTTTCCATGTACAATTTAGACTCCTACCTACCTACCTACCTACCTACCTACTCACTTCTACTAGTAGTTCTTCTGGAAAAATGAGCTAAGGTGGGACAACTCTCAAAGCAAGGCTCACCTGCCAGAGCCAGAGGGTTGCTCACCTGCCAGAGGGGTGGGACCCGAGTAGGGTGGGACACAAGTCAGGGTAATCCACTGTAGCGCTCAGCCCATTGCATTCACCTCTTCGCTCATTTTTTGATCAACTATATGTGTGTGATTCTACGATTATTTTATGTAACTTTTCTACTTAGCCCACAAGAGGCGAAGTAATTGAATCCGTTCAGTACCAAGTAGTCGTGTCGACATGATATCCCCCCTCCTTGAAGATAGGCCATTTCTGGCGTATCCTGCCAATTACAATTAGCACCAATAGGCGGCAATTCATCCGTCCTATTCATCAAACCAGGGGCATACATAACCACTGAACGGTAACATTGCATCCCTCCTTGAATTTGGTGCGTCATCCGTGCTCCTCCTCCTCCTAAACCCACCTGTTGGTCCGCTTTTCCTCCCCGATGCCACCTACGATCCAAAAATAATGGCTCATTTTCAATCGTGAGTCCTCTTTTGATGAACTTCATAGCCACTACTTCCAAACATCATCCCGCCTTAGTTCCAATGCGTCCTTGAGCGGTGGATAATGCCTCAACAACGATGGGAGGGGCAGATCCGACTTCAACAAGACAACTTTTTCAACATCATATGCAATTTAATTGCAATTAAGTGGATTGGATTTAATCTAATTCATAGGCAATATTAGGTGGAGGGGCTGGATGACCGTAGAATCACAGATAACAAACTACCAACACACTGGCCATGTCAACTAATGCAAAACAACATTCTCACATGGAATTAAAATCTGCCACTGAATTAAATAATTATTGAGGGAGGGAAGGAGGGGTAGATTTGATATTGGGCTTTAGGGATTGAGTCTACAATGTGAATGGTTGAATTGAGGTGGGAGAGGGGTATTGCTTGAAGTCTCAGAAGGTAGATTCTTATCGAACTGAGGTTGAAATGATGTAAAGTATTGAGGTGGTACCAAAGTAAAGTATTGAGGTAGTAATGAATGGAGCTGAAGCACTTCTGAATTAGACTGATATTCTATTCTGACTGCATCAGTACTGTGTGTAGTAAACATCCTTCCACAATATATACTATGATGCTTAAATTGCTGTATTGTACATCATCATTGAAGTATTGACATTTTCCGCATTCATAATTACAACATTAATGCAGTAACAAATTTACTCTCTTTCTCTATCTATCATTCCCTACATATCTGTTACAATATCGCTCCCAAAACAAACCTTTCATTATGAGTAAAATGTTGGTTTTCTGCCAAGCTCGTACCATAGAACCTTTCACTCTGTAATGAAAGGTTTTTCATAACAAAAGTTGAGAGGGTTTGTACCATACCTACGTTGTAGGAATTCATGGCCTTCCAAGCTGTGCCAATCTTGTGAGAGCTGCGCCAATCTTGTGCCAATCTTGTGAGTAGCTTTCCCGCTACTGTCAGTTGCTCTCCTCTCGAAGCTCGGTGAGTACCAAAATCACTCAGGGCCTCATTTTGCTCACTCAGGGCCTCGGGCACACCTACCTACGTAGTGATATTACCTACTTAAAGTACAATAGTGACGCGAGGCATCAGACCTTTCATCCGAAGTGAAAGGTTTGGTTTACGTAGAAGTGTACCAAGTCTACACAAACCTTTCACTCATAATGAAAGGTTTTAAATTGGGAGGGATATTATTATGCAAATAAGTCGAGGACCTACCTACACCAAAGCACCTCTATTGATGGCTAGACCTCTCACAAGTACTGGTTGAAGGTTTCTGCAGTGGGGTTCAATGACGAATAATACCCCAGAACTATCAGCCTCGATGTGCTGCAAGGATACCCAAGGCAGCATACAAAACGAATGAGAAATATCATACATCACAAACCAGCATCACCAGTCACTCAGAAAAAGAAAAAATGAACGAACATCAATAGATGACACACAATCAGTTAGTTAACAAGTTTTAGCAAGATGGCGATGGAGAGAGACGCCTTGGAAGTGGAAGAGGAACAGTTACTAGTAGTTTAGTAAACTTGGATAGAGGAGCTGTGAAGTATTGGATTCATTCGAAGATGGAGATAATATTTTACCAACCTGGTATCTTCCCTTTTGGGGTTGGAGTTGGAGGAGTCCCACACGCTCCTACTGGCCATGGGTAGGGTAGCAAGAGGCAAGAGGTATATTGTTTTACCCTTATATCTGGCCGGTAGTATCCCCTCAGAGTGTGTATACATCACCCATCAAGCCCCCCTCCCCACCCCCACGGAAAATTGAAACGTAGTTTTTTTGCCATCTCATACATACCTCACTTAGAGTAGAAACACCAATATATTCCTAAGTCAGATGATATGTTTTTGTCTTCCCACCATTTCTCTTGGTACAAATGCCACGAGTTCCGGAGGTAAACCAAATGATCTCACATCTGAACAGAGGTCACAAAAAAAAACATGCACCATGAACCATGACCTACCTAAGAAGACCCATTCACTCTAGATAGAGAGCCCTTGTGGACGCCACCAGATCAATAAATGCACCCAAACAAGTGTTGGGAATTGCCGTTTGCCCTCTAAACTCTAAACAAGCCGCGGAAGGCCGTCGTTGAACGTCGCTGCCGATGTGGCGTTGGGAAAACACAAAATCACACCCATGAGCACATCCCATCGTTGTGGCTGATTGTGCCTCCAATTGATAGGGCACAAGATACCCAAGACTCTCTCAGACTCTACCAAGACCTGTACAATTTTGTCTGATCTGTCAACCGCCACATTGTGCCTGTGGGTTGTCTGCTGCATTATGATGTTTTTTTCACTCACAGTCACGGTGACTACATATTGACTGCCTCCTTATTGAATGAAAAAAGAAAACAAGAACTATCTACTTCATTATTGTATAATTACGTTGGCGATGATATCTAATATGGGGGGGGTATGTAGAGGTTGCATCAAATTGCGACAAGGGTCTAGGTATATGGGGTACACAGCCTGGTATTATAGTAATGCCATCAGTGAGAAATGGAGTATAGGAGAAATTAAGATGTCTCCCTCCCATGCCCAGTCCATTTCCGAGATGGACAACAATAACAATTCTCATCATGTTGGCACTGGAAATAATGTCAAAGAAGGGGGGGTGCCACTTTCATATTCTGTATTTATTGATCACAAATGCCATCCATGCAAACATAAAGTACAGGTTTGTCTTTAATGCATGGAGAGGAGCGGAGTTGAGGGAGCTGTTACTGTTCGCTACATATGAGCAGAGAATAGCAACTATCATTTTGTTGTAAGGGCAAATCATTTACTAGGTGAGAATCTGTGCTGTACATTGTTTTTTAATAAATAAATAAAATATTATTACTCACTTCTTCTTTTGCTGCCTTTGGCGTTTCTGGGGTAAGGAGAGACAGCAGAAGAAGAAGAGGTGCGTTTCTTGTATTTTCCTCTTGACTTGTAAACTTTGACCCATTTGATTTTCCTTTGAATCTCGGCATTGTTTGACTTATGCCTTGCTAGCGCAGTAAAATCAGTTTTGGCCTGATGGCCAGGGACATGATTAACTCATGTTCAACCTTGTATCCCTCATGATAATTTTGTTTCATCCAATGTTCAATGAGGAGCAGTACAAAGCCTCGACAGAAGGTAAGATATTGATCATCAGCGCGATCATCACCAACATGCACTTTGGGCATCTTATTTTTCAATAATGCATAATGATTTTTCACCTCATTATCTGCCATTGACTTTGCCTGACTTGTCTCATCATCCGTAGGATTCTCCTTTTGTAGAAGAAAAAAATTCATTCCAGCCCTTCGTCAATTCAATTACATCGTCGAGCAATGCATCAATGAACTCTTCTGTCACAGCATATTCCCGTGAGTTCTTCAATATGTCACACATTCCATTGTAAATCTTACATGGGTCTTCCATTACCTTCTTCTTTGTAACTTTTCTATCATACTTCCCTCCAAAGGCTTTGCTCCGATCCAATACATTCGACTTTGCATGTTGCTCAAACTGATTGTGGACACTGTTCTTGTCTGTTTTCCTGGCAAGCTTGTAAGCACCCAATATTTTTTTGTACTTTTTCTTCTGTCGGTTCTTATCATCTCTTGCCTTTGTCACAACTGTAAATTTCTTTTGCAGGTCAATGTACTCTTCCATTTCAGATACAGATAGTTGATTATCAACTTGCTGGTTCTTGTCAAGTTGTTTGTCCAATGTGGTGTGATAGAGCCGCGATTTCGCCGGGTCAATGCTGCAAGCCGCAAGATGCCGCGACCACGGCAGTTCATGTCGTGACTTTACTACGACCACGTACTGCGTTTGGCAACGCAAAATAGCGAGATCACAGCACTTCACGCCGTGGCATTGCCGCAAGATTGTAAACATACATCAGTCATGTGGTTGAAATTGGTCATGTCATGCTTGTTCCATGAGAGGCAGTCATGGGGCATCAACAGGATAAAATGATGGCTAGTTCACTAGTTTGGATAATGCTCCTTTGCAGGATGAGCCCAACATCTCATGGTGGAGGAGAATATGATGTCCTTACACACAACCCGTAGCAAGAACACAAGCCACGCGGGCTAACTCAATTCAAATACGCCTATACGTGATGTACAGAATTAAGTATGTTTGATGCGCATCGGATGAACCATCACCCTGATGGGTTTTTTTCGTGTGTGGGCCGGCCTTGTCTGGACTAGCCCAAAGCATCTGTCTCTCGTAGGTACGTACAATTTACCTAGATAAAAAGCATGGCAAATACTCATCCTCGAGCTAAAGGGTCAGTTGCAAATCTTTATTGCTTTCAACATTGGCTTTTATGGAGATGTAGGTACAGATCCTCAATCTACAGCCAATGAGGATTAAGGACCTGTTTCATTATTGACGTGGTCGTGCAATCTCTTCCAACGGGGGTCGCTTCACGAAATTGGACCATTTTGGCTCAATTAAATCGCGACTCCCGCAACACAACACACAACCAATGCATCGCGTCTTGTGTTTCGACATCAACAACCACCACCTACATCGAACAATAACCATGGCCGCCTCCACCTCCGTAAAGGGAGGGGTGGCCGCTTCCCTACCACCCAGTGATGACCGTTGAGCAGCCTATGCCCTAGGCTGCCAAGCGATCATTGTACGGTGGCAAAGGATGGACGATAAGGCCGCTGGAACGGCCGTAGAATGAGGGCGGCAAAGTTTGAGCTCGCACTCCCACATCTTTTAGCTTATTAATTTTTAATGAATAAACTAATTGTCGTATTAACACTCAAAGCTATATTAATGTCAATTAATGTATGTTCCTCGTAACATGTTATTGTGGGGGGCGTTGGTCGTTGGCTTTCTTTTTGCGGCCATGGCATTCGAGATTATCGACGCAGATGATGCATCGACATCAACAAAGATGATCATCATCCCCATCCCCGCCCTTGCATGTTTTTATCCCCCCCTTGTTCTCTCGCCTCGTCCAGCAGCAGCAGGTCTCGATAAGGCTGAAGGAACGTCCAGGGAGTGAGAGCAATGCTATGCTATGATAATGGTAAGAAGCTGAGTCTATGTGTTGCTAAGATGATAAACATAATAGTTGGTTTAACAATACAGAAAGCTAGGTTATTATTTATAAGTATGTCTTCCTCCCAAATCAGAAGTATGGAAGCAATTCCTTCCTTTCGTTCGGTGGCGATATCGAAAAGCGGACACCTTGGTCATCTTCATTTCTTCGTGAAAAAGGATTAGGATCAAAGTTGGCGCTGAAGCTCGATGAAGCAAGTATATTTGGGCAAAAAGGGCCACGTAATGGGTCAATCTGGCCCCACGGAGGAAAAAAACATCCCCTGCCCGGACTTAGCCCATGATATCAACAACGCTGCCACTGCCTGTCTGCCGTGACAGTTTGCAACACGCGGCGCATTTTCGGTGAATAGAGCATAGGACAAACCCAATATATCATGTGCAATATGCCGCGCACTTTCGACATTCATCACCGCCTGAGTTGGTGGGAATCGAACCAACCCCTATGTGCTTTTTGAATTTGAATGGGTTTCGAGGAGTGCAAAAGTGATCTCCCACTGGTCACTGGCCACTGGCCACTGGCGAGAATCTCGATACCTCTAGCTTCCAGATTTGGCACTCATTAGGATAGTTCCTTTACTAAAACTAACTATGTCGCCCCTCTAAACTGAAACCCTCTTTGGGCGCCCCAACCCAGGGGAGAACGTGTGATCCCAGTAAATCCCTGAGTTGCCCAAATTGTTGGCCGTCAGATGAGTCATGACACAAGCTGGCAGGCTTACGTTTCTGAACTGTAGGTAAAGGAATTCATATTGTAGGCGATAAAAAGAAATATCTAAGAGAAACTCCCTTGCTAAGGCTATATATTTTGTGATGCACATGAAAAGTGAAAGGAAAATCGGGATGGCCCGCGCAGAAGAACTTCCATCCACTCCATCTTCATCAAAACATCACGCACGACCATAAATAACACAAACCGATCGCGTCTCCACAATCATCCCCATTCATCATACATAAAATATTCATTCAATCAACCCATCTTTACCCCGCCGATAGACTGCAGCTAAGTCCAAAAATATGGTGTCATTGAAGATGTAAGTATTGGCGGTTTGCAGGATCATCGGGACGCCCTTCATTCGTCGAGCTCTTGCGATTACAATTATTCTCATACATTATATCTGCCTCTCGTACATGGCATCTTCACAACCCAAACAGGAAACTGAAGAAGCCCACCTTCAAGATTGGTGGCAAAAAGAACAAAAAGGAAGAACAAGGCGAAATAATTGTGGAGCCGACCGTCGCAATAACTCCTGAAAATGATCCCATCATGGAAGATCGTGAGGATACTGCCGATGTTCCTTTTCCGGTGGAGGAGGAAAGACATCCAATGAACGACGAGGAAAAGCTCGATGAAGAAGAGTCTGTCATGACTGAAGAGCCTGATGCAGAAGACGACGATGCTCTATCCACGGTAGCAGAGGAGCCGTCCAAGGAGGAAGCCGAGGAGAAGGCAGCGGAGCAGTCTGCTCCGCCCGCGAAGGAGCAAGAAAGCTCCAGCTTGCTCGAGGATGAAAGTCTCACCCTCGATGATACTGCCACCACTCTTCATGAAGCAGGATCACCTACATTCAAACCTGCGTTCTGCGGCTGCTTCAGTGTCTAGATGTGGACTGTAGAGTCAGATGAAGCGTATTCTTTGGATCTCCTTCGTATTTTATAGAAAGGTATGGCCTCGTGGTGATATTGAGTTGTCGTTTGGTGGACCCGAAAACGGAGTTTAATATATGTTTCGGGTTGAGTTATGAGTAGGAGTAGTGTGTATTGGTGTTGGCTTGATACTCATGTAGTAAAAATATAAGAGCATCAAGACTATGGACTGTAATTATTTGATCTTCTTTTCGCTTCTCTCAATACCCTAATGGAAAGTCGAATGCAATGTCCCAGGGCACCCTTGATTGGGCATTGTCAATAGTAGGTATCGTATTTTGTTCCTTGTTGCAATCAAAGAGACAAGAGATGAATAGAGCTGGCTGAAGCTCGATATCACTACTGGGCCAGTGACGAACAATCGACAGCAACTCAACAGACCTGCCGTGAGAGTTGGTGAGAGTTGGGCCAGTCCAGAGGCACACATAATAATATTGTCTTTGCAGTTATTCAACGGCACATTGCAATGGCACATTTTGCTAAGAGACTGAGAATTAACAGCTGGCTGAAGCGGGCATACTACTGGGCCAGTACTAATGGCATAATACATCTCAAATAGACCTTCCGTAGGCGCCAATAAAATCCATGTAGTCATTCATATTGGGACCATTGCTGCCACCAGCCTCTCCTCCGTTCCATTCCTTGTTTGCAAAATCTATCCTCTCGCTGGATTCAGTGAAGACCCAGATCATAATATTGGTTTTACTGCTACCCGACGATCGACGATCCTGTCAAAGAGAAGAGAACCCTACATGATGAGATCAGCTTATCCCAGGAAACTGAGCCTTACAACTAATCGCCACCGTGAATTCCATCAACGAAGAAGTCGGCATTGATGTAGACATGCTTTGACGTCGCTCCAGCGTCGCTTTGGCCAACACTTCAGTACAAATCAAATCTAAGGTAGGAAATACGGATTTCACTGGGTTTGAACGGAGTGTGCCTGACTCAACTGAATGCTGGGAAGAAGTATATTGTATCTCACTCGGTACCATCTCCAAACTCTTCATTGTGTCCTTGTCTGAAGCCAATTTTGCATCCCAACTTTATTTATTACTTTGTCTCTGCCAAATTTTGTTGTGGCAAGGGCCCAGGACCTACCCCATCTTCCAAGTTCAAGTCAATGCCAGAATGTAGTAACTACTATTAATGTATGTGTTGAACAGTTCAAGACCAACTTCCACCTTAACCCTGACACATAATTGTGGCAAAGATACAGCACCTACCCCATCAGAGTGCCCTCAAAATATGTTCCCCGTTTCTGGCTGTGGATGTTATAGATACCTACCAAAATATCTCCCGAACCTTCAACACCGTTATTGTGTTGGGTACTCCTTTAATATTCATTTTAGTTCCTCTCAATGTTACATCCTACTTTACTACTTACTACATACTCGAACAGTTTCAAACCATGTTTTGTTCCGTCACTTCAATATTAGGTCACATCTTCTTCTCCAGCTGGCAGCTTGGCAGTGCAATGGATCTGTTGGTTAGATTGCAGTGACAAGAAATAAATCAAATGGTAATGGTGCATCAAAATCATGTACCTTTGCAAGGCAGTAAAAGTGTGTAATACAGTGTGAATTGCAAAGTGAGCCCAGAGAGAAAATTTGTAGTGGGCATGCCCGTCCGTGTTAGTAAGACAAGATATGTATTTATATTGAAATCCTGCCAAAGGTATGGGCTTATTCCCAAAGAAGAGCTAGGTATATAAATTTGTCTCCTACCATGTATCTACCAATAAAGATCAAATTGTATGGCATCTCATAATAATAAAATCGTATGCGAGAAGCGCAACATGCTATTTCACACTTGCATCTAATAAGACCACTAACTCAAACTCAACTTCTGTCTCAATTAGTCGGTTGCGAATGGTGATTTCAACAT
>JALLAU010001405.1:0-10043 GCA_036939495.1 Thalassiosira hispida | reverse complement strand
ACGCTAACATGGAAAACCTTCGTCTTCTTCGCAGGAGGCTTGGTATCCTTGATAGATTCCAAATGACTTGCCACTTTTTCGAGAAGGAAATACTTTGAATATCCTGCAGAAAGATTGCATCGTCCACCTTTCCATTGACATCAGTTACAGCCGACTGACATATTCTTAGAGCTTTGCGTTATCAGGCGAAAAAATAAAGACTAAATCTAAATCTACTGTGTGTATTCTCTGACCGATATACGCTGACGCTTCACTCCTCTCGCTCGCTCACGTTACCATCTTTGTTATGCGTATTCAATTTCAGGTCAAATTCAGTGATTTGAATGAAGCAAGGAACATCAAGGCCTACGGCATGTTTGGTTGTCGCCGCGGCGGCGTGAGGGCAGAGTTAGTTGCGAAGAGTGCTGGAGGTATCAACATCCATAGCTAGAACCGAACAAGTCGCCACTATTGGCGTGACCGTGTACGTGAAGGAGGCGAGGAGATCCTTCGAAGACATGTTTGCAAGTTTTTATCTTTGACTTCTTTTTTCCTTCTTGACTGCTCCTTGTCGCCTCTTCTATCTTGCTGATATCAAAACATAGTCCAACTCCTTCAGGGGGCTTCTTCTTCCAACCTGTTGCTGTTTCTTTATCCGTTTGACCAGTAACTTTCCTCCACCATTGCCAGAGTGCGTTAATGGTTGATTGTAGTACAATCAAGATATCTTCTCCTCCAACGTCGACGGAAATGGCGTCGGTAGATAGTTTCGCGACGTTTGCCTCGAAAGCGTCGTGGACGCGTTGCACCTGTCCATTCTCATTTTCATCCAATGCATCATAGCCTTGTTATAAGTAGATCGACCACACACGTATAATTCGTATTTGCTTTGGATCTGTGTCCTTGCCAGCTTCACGCCAGGCTTTCCAAGCATCAGCTACTATCTTACCGACCATTTGCCTCAACTCTCACATCTAGATCTCTCCTCGTCGGTCATGTTTTTATTTGCCCAGCGATCGATGAGTGTGGCGATATAATCCTCGGGAACATATACAACGAATGAGTGTCACGTGCATGTGAGTCTTCTCTTTGCTCGCTGTGTAAACTAGTCCATTGAGAAATGTCTCTGAATGCCACACGACTCCACAGTGCAGAATATACTTGAACACAACAGGCCCACTCTGCCCGTCTTTTCCATACCAATACTTCTGGATGAATCTACTTGTGAGCACCACAGGGAATGGTGGTGCTTCCCCATTCTCATCTCTATTTTCGGCATGATAGATCAAAGAATGGAGTTGCATCTTGGGAAAGCTAAGGAACAAATATTCGTTACGAGACTCGACTCTAAGTTTGGGCCAGATCTCATTCACCTTTGCATTGTATGCCCTTTCTGCTTATCCTCGGGAGACACAACTTCGGAAAGTTTATTGATCCGCCTTCTTCAAGTTGTTGTTATGGGAGGTTGTACCCTCAAGAGACCTGGCAGTATTGCCTGCAATGGGTAAGAGCAGCAAGAGAGGAGATACAGTGCGTATCGTTTAACTCTGTGATTAGGTTAAACTAAACAATGCAACAGAAGCCGAGTTGCATTGTTTTGGTCAAATTCTATCATAGGAATTGTGTCTGTTTTTTATCTTCGACACTGGCATGGATTGTTGCGGTCCATGTCTCGGATTGCCCGACCAAAAATGGCGAGGCGGCTGGGAGGTGTACCACTCGAAGAAGATCACTTACATAGCTTGCATGACGAGACCTTGTGCCTGATATGCCAAGTCTCTCTTCTATTTCTGCTGTATGTATCTGTCCAATGTATGTGAGGTGTAATGAAGTAGTTATGGTTAAGCTAAGCTACCTAGAGAAATGATGGCAACCCTGTTGCGAAGACTAATACCAATTGTTTGTGTAGGGTATTTGATAGTGTGGATATTGCTTATATTGCAACATATTTGTGCTTATCCGATCTCCCATCAGTGTTTCTTTTTCCAGACGAAGCTGCGGACCCACTTGCTGCTTTTGCAATCCTTACCACGTCGATGGCGCTGGGCTCCAGGATAAATTTATAACATGAAGTGCTAAGCTTCTCCCATCGACCAAACCATTCATATAGAACCTTTACGAGTGCCTTCCATGCCACTGGAAGAAGTCCCCCAGACTCAGACAAATGCTTTTCCATTCGCGCGTATACCACACCAATTTTTTCCTTCATAATTTCCTTGTTTGACTCTTTTTGAAGAGTCCGAACGAATTGCGCACGTGGAACATGGATGGGCACGTCGGCATCACCAACGTCCTTTCGGATTCGAGATATATTAGAGAAGAGACTATGCATCGCCTTGAACTCGCGCTTGATCATCCATCCCAAGTAAGCGTCTGTGCTCTGCTTGCAAATGACACTGGATCCTGTTATCTGTTTCTGGTAAAGGGTGGTCAGTTCTATTCCTCTCTGCTTGATACTCTGTGTGAAGAAGTATGAATTTTCCATCCTCATTACATTAGCTGCATATTGTTGGTCTGTAGTCTCACGTTCTGCGCATTCATTTAAACTAGCGAAGAGTGCAGAAGCCATTTTCTGCAAGTAATAGCTCACAACTTTTATCTTTGCAAGGTTGGGCGTGTAGTCCTTTGGCCTGCTAGCTTTGCAACAAATCAAAACATGATCGAGATAGCTAGGAAGGCGTGCAATGCTGGCAAAAATTCCAGCTCTCTTCCCGTTCGGGGGAACACCTGGGTTGGTGCGAATCCACTTAATTTGATCCTCTACCCAAATGACCCATTGCTTGTCAACCTTTTTCCTCAAGTCCAAAATGGTGGCCCGGACATATGCTAGCGATAAGGAGTGATCTCCACCCTTCTTATTTCGATCAATATAACCATCCATGGCCTCATTTAGATGGATAGATGCTACCAGAGACAGCATGGCATCACCTTTCACTTTTTTGCCCTCTGCATCTACCTCGGAAGCAATACCTACCAGTGCACAGATGCAGCAAGGAAATATATGAGTTTCAATCAACCGCAAAATCAAAGAATAGTGCAAAGACTTACCACAGATACGATTCATGTAGTAACGGAAATATTGTGAAGAATTGTCGACACTCTTTTTGGCTGCTTCGAAGTTACGTTTCTTCTGACGCCCATCTAGGTGTCTTGAACTAAGGCCAAAGAGAGCGGCTGTGAAATAAGCTTCGCGTGCAATCTAACAAGAATTCACAGGAGGATAATGATGAGTCGAAGTTTGATCATGAAAGAAGTTAATTTGGAGGTGACAGTTTGGTGATATCTTACCAATGGTAACATTTCACTCAAAGCGGCCTCAATGTCCTCTACATTCACTGGCTTCATGATACCAGACGCATCTGAAGCATTCGGGTGACGCAGTGATACGGGTGTATACTCGCTGAGATCATGTGTCACTGAAGTCGACGAATTACGGCTAGGAAGCGCGAGCGAGTTGACATCATGCGCAATTTTCACAGAAGTCCGTCCCGGCAGTGACGCAAAGTAGAACTTCATTCGTTTCTTGCCCATAATACCCTCTGCAACGAGCTCAGAATACGCGTCACGCACGGCAGGCAAAATTTCTGGTTTCAGAAGTGCTAGAACTTCAATGATTTTGATGTACGCGAGTAACGACGCCTGGAACTGTCTTTGGGTCTGGGTGTGAGGGCGTGTGAGATTTGACCAATCACAAAAAACACATAAAGTAATATATGGCTAGATCAAAGACTAACCTCTCGTATCTTCTTTGAAATTGAAGTATGAGTATCATTCTTTCCAATCGTAGCAGCTTGTTGCGAACAGACTTCCTTCGCAAGCTGTTCCATCACAGTCACAACAATCCTTGCTAACGAGCCACAAAACTTATTCGACGTCGTCGACAACACCTTCACCGTATCACTTACGGCACGAAGATGAATACCTCCCTGTCCCTCGGCCGTGTCGATTGCCATCTTCAATGCCTGACCAGCCTGGTGGATCAATTCCACGCCCTGTTCGCTCCGGTCAATATCAACAGCACCGGTACGATCATACACGATAACCGATCCGGGATTTTCAAGCACCTTTAATAGACTTGGGGGCAGGACCAGTCCGCCCAATAGCCTTTTCAATTCCGTCCCGAGCGTTTCGTAAGATACCCACTGTTGCTCCAGCATACGATTCTCCTCCTCGATGCCGCGACATTCGTCGGTGATTGGTTTGATCATCGTGGCCCGGTCCTGTATCCACGATTCCATCCGTTCCAGCTCGTCGTCCAGACTTTGGAGCGTCTTGAATAGATCATTCACGCTCATGGCATCGACTGTATTCTGTTCTTCAGCGGCCAGATTCCCACCACTGCTATTGCTGTTATACCCCAACATTGGCCGCGGCACGCCCAATGCAGAGTAGTACTTCTCGTCCTCCCAAGATATCAACCGCCTACAAGTCTCGGCCTCCAAATCCCTCATCCTTTGCTGCAACAGCCGAATTAACGTCTCGGCCGTGGCTGATGCGTCTATGTTCGCGGCGCCATCACTCGTGATCTCCTGCTGTTGCCACGCCGTGGCATTAAGAACGTCGGCAGCGTCACTCTTCTCCTCTTCGTTCACAAACAGTGCCACGCGGTTGTAGTTACCCATCATCATATCGTACGCCATGCCGTCCATATCGTCGGGGGACTTGCCATCCTCAGACAGGTCAATGACAGCATTGTCCGACTTTTTCTTTTGAGCATCGCGTTGAGACTCCCCTCCAGCGTTAGCGCCACGGCCGCCCCGATTGCTCTGCCTGTCGAGCAACGAGCACAGGACAGGACTGTCCGTCAGGAAGCTATTAACTGTGCTAATGTACTGCAATTCGCCTCGATCGACGCTCTGAACCTTCAAGGGGGGTAATTGCCCGGCGGCGCTGGAGGACATGACGGCACCACCCGGCCCGCGTGCCAACGCAGCCGCGGCGGCCGTTCTCTCGACCACCGACGTGCACAATATGGCATGGACTTGCAGTAAAGACCAAAGGAACCGGTCCTTGCGCAGTCGATTCGTGGTGTCTATGGCAGTATTCTTCTTACTTCCCGCCACCGCAGAGGTGGCGCCAGGAGTTGCATTTGCCCCAGCTCCACCCACTCCTGGAGCATGATCGGAGTGAATGACGGCGTTGGGCAAATCGCAATCGATTTCTACCGCATCTCCATTCCGAAAGACGAGGACCACGTGTCCTGAGCTTCCCGGTGGAGCATTCTTCCTTGGAGGTGCATTCTCGATCGAGACTAGCTTGTCCAATTCGAGTATTTTGCGAACGTCCGGCTTCGTCCCGTCAGCGTGTATTGCCAGGCAGAACAAGGCGGGAAAGGACGAAATCTCGCGCTCGGCGGGTATGCCACAGTTGTATTCTGCGTAGAGCTGTGATTTCGACTTCTTCTTTTCTGCGGCATTTGCATTATTAGCATCGCCCTTGTTGGTTCCTGAACCACGCATATGTTTCTTCTTCTTATCATGAGATGACGACATGGAGTTTCGAGACGTCTCCCCCGCCTCAGACGGATCGGGATTGTACATATTGTCATATCCGTCATCGCTTCCAATATCATCGTCATTGTCCATCGTATCATCGTTGTCGTCCTCGTCGCCCAGGCCCAACAATCCGCCCCCTCCAACTCCGTCGGCACCGAGCGCACGCGGCCGTAACAACGGTCTATTCGTCGACCTGACAATGACAATATATCGTAACTTATTCCGCGATTTGGCAATGGGAATATGGCGCTTCTTTCCACCCGACGGACCGCCGGAACTGCCGACCGAGAGATCGAATTGGGAAACACACATGGAGAAGAGACACTCGTTCGTTAATCGATTCATTGGTCGGGTGGGGATAACTGTTGCTGGGGAGACAATGGCATTATTGAACGTCTTTTTCTCTCCATCCTTTCCCTCTTCCATAGATAAACCATCCTTATTCTCCAATAGCTCTTCCCATCCATCGCGTAATAAGAAATTGCCCGTTCGCGCCTCAACCTTGCCCACAGAGCTCACCATCCTTCCCCCGATGCTCTTTTGATCGACACGCATTTTGGACGAGATGCGACACGTCATTTCGCCCACGGCGTGCTCGTCGGTTGGGTCGTTGAGTTGGATCGTCGAGGGGGGGATGTAGTCGGCGATTTTTCTCCCTGATGCGGAAGCATTGTTCGTGTTAGGAGCGCCCATCGCGGGTGCTCCCACAGCTGTACCTCCAGGAGAGGACATTGTTTGAGATGGACTCATGCCTTTGCGAATGCCAGCAACAGCCGCCAACCCCGAAGCTGTTGCACTCTGGCGTTTTACTGTTGAACCCAATTCAGTAGTGTTGGGGGAGCCGCCCACGGGAGCACTTTGGGATAACATACCTACTCCCGCTCCTCCCGAGGAAGAATCCAGTATTCGATTCAATCTCATGGCACCCTCAGACACTTCAAATGGCTGTTGTTTTTGTTGGCTACCGATGCTCCTGTTGACTCCTCCCGCTCCACCCCTAACGCCACTGCCGCTAGAAGAATTGTAATCCAAACCACCACTTGCATTGTGATTCTCTGTCGCAGACGATTGTTTCCTTGCACTTTCAGAAGACAACGATGTAGGTTTCTTTATGCTGAATTTGCGGGTCATGGAGGGAGATGGAGTGTTTGATTTGGGAGCAGAAGGAGGATTGCCTTCAGCATCACCACTAGAGTTGTCGCGGGTGAGTGACTTTTTGGCTAGCTTTTTGGGCATTCGAAGCGCCATTTTGTATGTTGTTGTTTTTTATTGCGTATTTTTGACCAACCGGCGTCGCCCCAATTATTTGTCTACCTAAAGAGATCACTGTTATGCTAACAACCACTGTTTGATCTTTCAGGCTGTATGTGATGTGATAATAAGGTATCACTTTTGAATCCTCCCGTCAAACTGTGTTTTTATCATGCTGTGTGTGTGAAAATATTGCAGAGATGGTTTGCTATTGTGAGTCGTGCTGTAAAATGATATTCATATATGCAATGCAATTCTTAGATCAGTTCAAATACATCCATGACATACGAAAAGATAAACCACATAATGAAGAGAATCAACAAAAATGATTCTTAGCATCTCTCATCTGGGAAGGTTCCAAATAGCAATGGCCAACTGGGCTTAATAACGATACACATGGTATATTGCAGCAGATCAGAAGCAAAGCAACTCTCTCGTACTGAAAAACAAAATGCATAAAAAATAAAACAGACCCATTGTGACAACAACGTCTCTATTGCGCTGCACAACCTTCCAAAACCTTCAACGCACCCACGATGGCGCCACGTCCATGATCTATGGATCCATGATCGCCATGCATCATGCACCACCCACACAACATAAAATGCCAATCATACATAAACATGCCGACTTTCGACCAAACTAGCTGGCACCAAAATATTGTCTTGGATGCAATCTCCTGGGAATGCAACATGCAATCACTCCTCTAACATGAACAGAAGAAACACAGACATATTGCGTTTTGAGCTGGACCGCAACTCTACTAATGTGGTACAATCTTCCAGAGCCATTCACGCGCTGTCGTCCATGATAGCCAGATGGATCAGGCATGCATAATATTATGAAATGCCGACACAACAAGTCTACCAAACCAAACCCGTGGCCAAACACTCACCACGGCAAGCGATAACTGACGATGTGTTGAACTTCCAAGGACCCAAAGAAGTCATGCCGAGTGATGTATGCTGTGCAGAGCGGCCGGCTCTCTTCTCTCTAGAGATTAGAGAGAAGTTGATTGAACAAGGAGGGGGGGTTGAAAGTTGAAAAGCAAGCGGAGAGTGTGGTGTTTTGGGGTTGGGGAAGTGGGAGGTGGGAGGGGTACGATACGGTACATGTACATAGGTATCGAGAAAGTGGCTTCGTTCCAAAGGGTTAAGGGAAATATAATATTTCAGACTTCAGTAACTTACTCAGAAACGAGTTAGTATTGTCTGGTGCATGATAAAAAGAAAATATAATACATTCGCAGATCTCTACATGCTCCATCCTCCTCACTCTTCATGGCTACTCAACTCGAAATTGGGGGGGGGGGGGCTGGGAAAAAAGGATTTGGGGTGGTGTGAGGTGAAGGAACACTTTTCTTCCCCGAGCATACATCGTTGTGTTCATAACAATGATGCAAACCAGGACCCGGGACCATTGCAACATTGATGCAGCAGGAACTTTCAATGCGCCTGATGGTTAGTGAAAACTTAGCATGAGGGGGGTAGCAACAGGGGTGTGGCACAGCACTCAAATATGCAACCTGGCCATACATCAAATGGAATGATCAAGTAGTAGCTCAGCAATCGGGCGGCATTTCTTTTACTTCAGCCTTTCCTGTTCAGTTCCTCCTCAACATGAAGAATGGCATTGTGAAGCTGAAGACGGATCTTTTCAGTGTGTCTGCTGATTATGGAGACTTGGTATGGGATGGGACCAGGGTTTGTCTGCACTCGATTGGCAATCCAGTACATGATGGCCTGTTCACGATAGCTCAATTTGTTGCTCAGCAATCGGGCAGCATTTTGGCTCAAGCCTTTAATTTCCGGCCCCTCCTCTGCAACTAGAATGGCACCTTGGGGCTTAAGCAAGACCTTTCAGTGTGGCTGATGGTTATTGGAGACTTGGTATGGGATGGGGCCAGGGTGTAACAGCACTCAAAAATTAGCAATCTAACACATGCTACTGGCCATGCTGATAAGACTCTCCATCTAATCAGCGATAGGGGCGGCATTTTGGCTCCAGCTCAAGCCTAATTGCTGGCCCCTCCTCTGCAACTAGATTGGTATTGTGGTATGAAGTTGTATATATTCTTGGTTATTGGAGAATTGCTGTTGGGTGGTGTAACAAGGGTGTAACAGTAATCAATTGACAAACCAACACATGTAGCCATGCTCACAAGTGATCAAGTTGCTCGACAATTCTGCAGAATTTTGGCTCATGTCTCATTTTCAGCCCGTCCACTGCTGGCTTCCATTGTGTCTGTTTCTTATTAGAAAACTTGATATGGTGTGAGGTCAGGGTATGACAGCACTCAATTGACAATCCAATACATACCAGCTATACTCTTGAGTGCTCAAGCAGCTGAGCAATATGAAAGGTATAGTATTTGCTCAAGCATCATTTTCAATCCATCCTCGACAACAAAAATGGCATTGTGGGTCAACAGCAAGACCTTTCATTGTGCCTGCTGGTTGTTGGATACTACTACTTGGTAAGGCATATGGCAGGCGGGAGGACCTTTCATTGTGAGAGAGATAACAGAATTCTTAAAGATGCATTGAATGGATCCTTCCGGATTGTTGCAGTTTTAGTGGGTTCCGTGTGACTTAAATTGCACTCCAAGTGTCCACGTGAGCCGAAGGCTCTCGAGACACCAGGTTTGTTGCCAGATGGTATTATAGGGTTGGAAATACACCGAAGGTGCTTCTGATGGGGTGACTTCCGGAGGCAAGTTGTCTCCACAGTGAACAGGTCCACGATTAGGTCTTAAGACTGCCTGATTTGCTGACTGACTAACTGACCGAGAGGTCGGCTGCGTTCACTGTTTGGGTTGGCTGCACAGCCTCTTGTGGACGTGCAACCAGATTTTGACATGGAATGACATGCCAGTGAAGTTGTTGTTGGGTAGGGGTGTACTCTATCACGGTGGTGATTTTTTTCACAGAAAGCCGGGATTGATTCGTTGGCGTTGGATGTGCCTATTTGAAACTCCGCCAATACCTCTAATTTTGAGTAGCAGGTTGTGGGTGGCATGGAGTTATTGCCAATGGCAATTAAATAGGACATCCTCAGTCGGGGGGGGGGGGGTTCCAGTTCCAGTGCAAATCGGGTCATACCTATGTCCCCTCCCTTCTATTCCCCCCTGAGTAATAAAATAGTTGTATTGCTGTTTATGTTTTGTTCTGTCCTTTCTGTTTTGTTGCGTATCTCCAAAGTTGGTATCGTCCACCTCCACTGCCCGACTTTCTACCCTCTCATATTGCATCTCGTGATGTATCGGAGCTGCACAAACCGCTAATTTGTGCGTTGTCAGAAAATTGTGCACATTGATGG
>JALLAU010001404.1:0-10013 GCA_036939495.1 Thalassiosira hispida | reverse complement strand
GCACCCTTAAATTTTACCTACTCCCACTACCTCTTGCGATGTGGGGTCCCTTGTCCGTGCACTTGACGCACAGCTTCTTCTTTAGGGCCAGTATTACTTCGATCTGCTTTGCAACACACCTATCACTTTGTACCAATGGCCAGGGCAATTCTATACAATGGCCAGGGCAATTCTTCAAGAGAGAAACAGCAACTATGTTGAGTAAATCAATAATATTATGCAAGTTTTATGTTTGGAAGAACGACAAATACATACCCTTTTCCATTCCATCCAGCCTTGCTCTAGAGGGCTCTGGTATGATTTATAGAGGGAAGTCTGATAGCTTTCGCTCTGTGGTCAAGCTTTTTCTGCTAGCCCGCTGGCGGTCTAGATGGTATACTACATGGTACCGGAGTTGGAGACTCTCTTTGGTATTTCTGGTATAAAATCTGAGGTCTCTGGGTCCCTTCTTATTGATTCATAAAATTAATTTTGGGTGCATCATATTTTTATTGATGCACACTTTTCAACACGATTGATAATTTCTGTGGCATTCCCAAACACTTCCATTGCAGATATCCTCATCTCGACATCTGCACCCGTTGTTGCATTATTTACCGTCTTGATTCTTGATGCGTCAAACAAAAAGTCTGAAAATTTGTACAAATCACTTTCATTCACACCCAGCCATCTAGCATGTTCCACGGCATTATCGTACAAAGTCCTGGCCGTCACGAGCTTAATTTCAGGCCAATTCGATCGGTCTTGGCTGGCTTCGTACCATCCCCAAATGTATTCGGTAACGCCCGTCATATCCTTTCCAGATTGTATCATGTCCATGTAGATTTTTTGCAGAGTCGTATGCTTCTCGTAAGTGCCAAGGTTTGCACCTCGTCTGAGCTTGTTGATATGATTCACACCGAATCGTTTGTATGTACTCTCGAGAGTATGCAATGGATCTCCGATGATAACCATCGCCTTACCAAAACAAGGGTTGGTGGATCCATGATAATTATACGTATTTTCACGAACATGGCCAACGATGGATGATGAGTTGTGCGTTTTCCAACGTATGGCGGGTTTGTGCTTGAACATATCACGGTCGTTATGATGATTTGTAACTACAAGATCTTTCAATGTATTGAGAAACGCAGTTGTGCCAACTCCACCCTGGCTAGTAACTAACACGCCTCTACAGGCTTCAAGACTGCCATTGGTCGTTGCATTGGCCTTTTTTGCATCATCTTCTATCACGGAGACTTTGGGCCTGAGATTCTGGTTTTGCTTTTGCTGCTTAACCTGCTTCGCCCGTGGCCTTTCTCGCAATGACGGCTGCTGCTGCCGCCGCCGCCGCTCATACCCCGGTGACGACCGCAACGTGATGGCAGAGAAGACATTCAAATTTAAGGATAATAATGCTAGAATTGCCAAGAGGGCGAGTCTGATGGATCGGAGGAAGGGTGTTTGTTGTATGATGTGGCCGTTGCCGCTCGTCTTGGTTGGTTGTGTCATTGTCATGGCGATTGGTGGTCGCTGAGTGGCATGTGCGCTTTCGCTATGAATATAACGAGTTATGTTAAATGTATTAAACACGATGATCGGCTAACTAGAACTAGAGAGGAGAGTGCATTGGTATCGCAGATTAGGCTCTCAGCAACGGAGGGTTCCATCAATCATCAGCCCTGGGCCACATTCAGCAAAGAAGTCGACACGAAGAAGGTAATATACCATTGGAATATTTTTGAGATCTCAATGTTCATGTATGTTCACGGCCGCTATCGTCTGTTCTGTTGCTTCATTGCAGAGCTGACTTAGTTTGATAGCATCTGCCGAGAGCCGAGAGCGAGAGCCTGCGAGAGCGCACCGAATCAAAATCGATGTGAGGCAGAAAGACACGGGGTGACGGGTCACGGGAAGTCTTTTTTCTAGATAGAGAGGTTTCTTTTCCTCCATCACGACAAATCACGTTGGTCACGGATCTATCCCAGCTAAATTCACGTGAATTTTGAAGTGCACCCCGACAACGATCTCATTCTCATGATCATGAGCTGAGAAATCTCCCCGCCGTCTACGTCTATGCTGTATGTCTATGCCGCTGAGAAAGAGCGCTGCTAGCTGAAGAGAGATCCCTATCAACAACAACAAAAGCTCACGTCACAGCATGGCAGAAGCCACCACAGCAGGAGGGGCGGCGGGCACTCACGCCGCCCTACCCAGCATGACCACTCGCCTCTACACCATGGGAACAGTATTGCGTCCTCTAATTTTTGTCGTTGATGCCACGCATCCTCCTCCATCGCACGGTGGTGGTGTCGGTGCTGACGATGGCGATGAACCGTTCGACGTCCGACGCAATTCTCTAGCTGCATCTGGTGATTTTATGGATGATACTGGAGAACATTTGTACGAGTCGTTCCTGGCAGCATTGCGGGGCAAGCCTCCAAATAGTGGCGAGAGCTCCTATGTCGATGAGGAACTATCCTTGGCGGCTAGTTTTGCCAGTAGTGCACCTCCCTACACGCCACGAGAGGGTTTTGGCGATGAAAGTATTATGGATAGTTCCTCGCCTCCGCCGGCTTCTGCTAGTAAACGATTCATGTCGCCATTCTCTAGATTGAGAGTTGGTAGATGGAAGGCTTCTTCTCCTGTGGGAACATTGGATGATGATGCCACTGCTACCACAACTTCCGCATCCACTGCTCACCATGTATTGGCACAAGATATGGAGGATGATCATGACTTTTCAAACGATGGCACATTTTCATCGCACTCTGACAATGTCTCGTCAGCTTTGAGCTCTTACTCCAAGGATAATCCGCCAGTAAACTTTATGAGCAAACGTGCACGTATCGTGTCAGTTTCAAGAAGACATGCCTTTCCACCCTCCAAATTTCCAAGGGGTAAAATGGATCCCAATGCCGCAGGAATCGGAGTGTCGGGAGTGGGCACGACAATGATGCTGGGGGAACAGCCCGGGAGTAATCACGGTGGTACTTCCTGGATGTCATCCTACGAGATACAAAATGAGGGCATACTTCCTTCTGGATGGCTGGAGAAGCATGCGCGAGCATTGCCATCTGCAGTAGTGGTCGTGGCAACACTCAAAGTGACCAATGATGAAACACGTCGTCTCTCAATGAAAAATGCCTCGCGTGCCGTAGAAGATTTACGTCAAACCCTCGCCGAGAAACGAAGCGTGCCGATCCACCTGGTATGTTTGCTAAAGGAAGATGAAGCATCGAAAGAAATGAAATTACGCAACTTGAATGCCATTCGTGAGAAGATATGTCAGGAGACATACTTGCCACAGTCGCAAGTATTTATAATGAAATGTCCGGGGGATTTAGTGCCCGATGAATTTGAGTCTCAGATTATGAGGAGTCCATATTTGGAATCGAATGCGTTGGCTGCTGCTCAGGGTGGGCCCACAACTCCTTGTGCAGCAGTTTCTCCATCGTCGGCATCTTCTCAAATCATGATGAATCCCATGCTACGCCAACTAGACCGTTCCTTACGTGACACTTCCGCCTTGTACTATTCACGTCTTGCCGACGCTCAGGAACGCAAGTTGCAACTATGGCGGAATCGATACCACGGTACCAATGCATCATTCGACGTTAATACGTTAATGGCTGCCATGAGATGTGCACGGTATGCAATGAAGGTTGGGACATTACGTGAATTTCAAATGAGGACTGGAGGGAATGCTGGAGGCGGAGGGGGGAGCAATGGACGGTGGGCTGACAAGGCTTCGGCCGCCATGAGGCATTACGATGAGGCATATAGATGGATTGTGGAATTGCATCGTAGGGCTATAGCTTGGAGGGCAACTGCATTGTCGGCTACAGCAGGTGGCGGCGCAAGTGGAAGTGCTGGCGGAATGTCTTTTCCGAGTCCAGCTCCAATCACTCCGGGAGGCAAAAATCTCTATTCCATGGACGGTATAGCCTCGCCCAAATTGACAGAGTCTCCCGGGGGCGGGATTGGAGTAGAACTGTCCCTTCCGGGAGCACACCCCCCGCCTCCTGCTCCATCTCTATCGGGTGCCACGCCACCGCCTCCGCCCATGCGACGAAACTCTCCAGCATTGACATCCAAAAAGGGATACAATACAGCCGAGAATATAGCCTTCTTTGCGTGCTTGTGGGAACAGTGTCGTGCCGTGGGGAGTATCCTCAATGCCAAGTTGTTACGTTCTACAACTTCTCCTCCTTCCAGTACCAACCCTGTCGGTACCGAGGCTGAGGAGCAGTGGAGTCGACATCGCATCATCTTTTTATCCAATCCGCAATCTATACCGAATTTTATTCCGAGTTCAAACGATGATTTCTTCGGTCCGGCTTGGCATAGATTCTTGTATGTCATGGAGGAATTGTTAACATTTGCATGCATTGCCGAGGGGCGTTGGCGTCGTGCCTTATCGACCCATGCTTCAGGGAAGAGCACGACTGTTTGGTCATCGTCGTACCATCAGACTGGAGCGCCGTGGAAGGCTTACGGGGAGTTATGCGAGGCAATGTTGGGTTTGCGAAAGGTGATTAAGAGGCAGTCGGACGAACCGTATTCGAATGAGTGGCTGAATTCTTCGTCATTTTCGGGTCGTAGAAAGTTTGTAGGGTCGATTGTTTCGGGGGAGAGTGGGTTTGGGACGATGACTTGGAGGTTTGAGAATGAGTCCAAGAAAGATCATCGAGGTAAGATTTGGGTAGTGATCGATGCCATCTTTTTTCCTAGCTTACTTTTGAATCGCACACTTGCTCATTGACTTTTGCAACATCTCTTAATTGTTTTGTTGTTGCTTGTGTTCGTAGCCATGGCGTTGGACTATGTCTTACACGCGCTTGATTTGCTGGACGAGAATATTTCCCTCTGCAGCGGTGGTAACACCGAAATCTTGGGGGCACCCATCCAACAACCGAATTCCTCGGCCCGTCTGCACTACCTTGCGGCACGACTTCTCATGACATTGGATGATCCGAATCGGGCGATGGTACACTTGAAAATCGCATCTACACAAACAAAGTCGTGGCCATCGTTACACCTTTCGATTCAAAGGGCATTATTTGCCTGTGAGGAGCGCTGTGCGGCGATGGGACAGGAACGAGGGGGGCTTCCAGCATCGCCATCGGCTGGCCCACCGGTTCTTCCCAGTTTGACAGAGTCGAAGGATTCCTGTATCGAGCTGTTGCTGCGATCGGAATCCTTCAAGCTTCTTTCTGCAAAAGAAAAAAAGGATGCGCTGAGGAAGGCTTGGAAGGATGATGACCCAGCCGTAGGCACGCGGGAAGTACTTTGGACTCACGATGATACAAGCAGAACCGAAGTTCCTTTTGAGTTTGCTGTATCCTTTCTGAACTCGACGCATGCCATGTCCAGCGACACAGTCACGGCGTGCGTCTCGATCAAATCATGTCTCGACTTTGAAGCCTGCGTGGAATCCTTGCAGCTTGTAACTACCTCGGGAACTTATGACGTTTCGAATCTAGAGCAGTGCGGAGCGAACAAGGAGGTACTCCAATCTTGGCTGCACAAAGAGCATATTGGAGGGACGGCCTCAACCTCATTGGCAACCAAATATGTGCAGAATAGAGGGGTTCGGTTCGACCCGAACGACCTGGCGTTCTTCATGACGGAACTTTCGCTCCCGTCGAATCTTTCCGACATTGCTCTTGGTGGCGCCTCTGTGGATACCTCCAAGTTCATCCCTAAGAATGGACGGTTGTGCAATATGGGGCTTTCTCATGCAGGTAAGGCTGTATGTACCGATTACAACCTGTGGATCACATGTTTGATAGCCTTCTCATGGTACTAAACCTCTCATTTGTTGATTTGCTCAGCCGGAAACATATGTGAGTCACGGTTCGAAAACGGTGTTGCGCAGCAGAAGATTAGCATCAACGGCAAGCCAATTGCCCTATCCAGCATAGCGGACACATCGTCATCATTTCTCGGCGGGATTCCCCTCATTTGCCATGGAGTAATCCTGACCTTGAAACGGGCAGACGGCGCCGATTCATCAACGCTGAAACTTCAAATCGAACAACCCCGCCTCGTCTCGCCACTGCTGCGGTATGGCTCACAACGATTATTGATGGAAGAGAGCAACTATACCGCCCACTCTTGGTCGCGCCCCGCCCATCACCCGTGGTGCCTTGGCCCCCGCGTCCTTCGGGTGCTTGGACCTCGACCGCACATGCACGTTACGAACTTAACAGACTCGCAGACAGATTGCAGGGCTGTGGAGGGGACCGTGAACCGCATCATGTTCAAGCTGGAGGCGGGCAGCGACGAAGATTGTTGGGATGTGAGGGTGAGATTGAAGTGCAAGAGCTCGAAGAAGTTACTGGCTCAGGCAATTAGTGAATCTGTCAATCATGACACCGCTGAAGAAGAAGGGTCAACTGACGTTGAGCCACATCGAATGCCAACCTTTGTGCAAAAGTCTGCGGATCCAACGGTGAAAAATGTCACAGAGAATGGCGTCGCTCTCCCCGATGGCTGGGATCCCCGAAATGATGTTGGTACAGATGAGTATCATGATGTGACGTCTACGATATCTCTTCATTTGGGAGCAGGCAAATCACTCCTTTTTCCGCTGGACGTATTCCGTCCATTGGATCAATCATCAATGTCACCGGAAAGCGATGCCAGCCCTACTTGCTCGACAACCTACGAAGTCATCATTATGTACAGGCAGGTCCGAGCTGGTAAGAAAGGAAAGAACAAATCAGATGAAGCAGGTGATCAAGTAATGGTGATGCAAAGCGGATCTATAGAATGGATATCCCCCTTCACTGCTGAGTTTTCCCAAACTAATGGGCCTCAGAGGTCCTTTCCTTGTGGAATCCAGCATGCATCCAATATGACATCGCACTCCTCTGCCGAACCACCTTCCACTGGGGGTGCGGAATTGATTGCAGCTGATGGCGAACGGGTACAGATGCGATGTTCTCTTGGAGCGAAGGGGCTTGGATCTAGTATTGCTGCAAGCATATTGCGCGTAACAAATGAGGTGAGACCGTTTCATATTCATGTCCTTCTTTGTTTATCACAGGTGGATTCCATATTCATACTCGATTTGCACTCCTTTCCAAACATAGATTGAGACGAATATGCTGCGAAAAGACTTGTATTCATCTGACTCTGGATTGTTCATGAATCAAAAGAAGCAAGGATCCAAGCTTTCTTTGAGCTACTCTGTTTCTGCCGTGAGGGATGTTGAAAGTGGTAGCGAACTCCAAACTATCCCTCTGGGCGTTATTAGTGTCAATTGGAAGCCCGTTAGCCTACTTCTACCAGATGACCTGTCTCCAATAGACACATCAGACGAGTTTGGCTCGGCCCACGGCCCTCTTGTCTTGCCCAGTGTAACTCCCATGATTTTTTACGGACCGCAATGTCAAGTTTTGCCCTCTCCTTTCACAGCCAAACTCCTTAAGTGCCCATCCACACCTAAAGTTGGCGCTCCATTTTGTATTTCGTATCAACTAACAAACCGAACTGCAAAAACCCAGACGTTGATTTTGAGTTTGAATGATGTGCAAGATGGAGACACGAGCACCTCATCTAGTCTACAGCTTCTTGGAACTGGAAAAATAAAGGAGGAGATGCAAATGGCACCGTTTGAGGAGAAGACATTCTCATTTAATCTATTAGCGATGATAGCTGGAAAAGTTCGCCGTCCTCCACTCACTGTATCCAGTGGTCGGCACAAAACTTGGGTCATCAATGAGGCGAATTCACACTTATTTGTAATGCCATGATTAGCCATTCTTTATAGACGGGAATAGTTGTAATACTGGCAGGTCTGCTTTGTGCTGACTGATCATAGTCAACTGTTGTTTGAGAGAGCCCACATACATGTATGATTGGCTTTTTATATGTTATAACTGGCGTTTTTGTTACAAATACTAATGATAATAAAATTCTGAAACCCTCTAGAGATACCGATCTGATGATGGTGACCTCCTCCTCCTTACTTCTCATTCTGAGATCCATCAAAATGATGCAATTGAGTCATTTGATGTGAGATGTTCAACACCAATGGGTGGCCTTGCTTTCCAATATGGACAATATGTTTTACTGTGTATCCATTACTGTGTCCAAGTTTCATTTCAGTCCAGGCCAGAGGTCTACTTAAAAAATACGGAGATCGAGAAGAATCTAATTAGAAATCTACTATGATCTATATTGATAGAGATTGATAGTACATGTATCAATCTGTATCGATCTTTAATTGATCTGTATGTGGACGGATTTAGAGATGAATCTAAATCAATAGAAATCAATAGAGTATAATCTCTATGAGTAAAGATCTCTTTATAATTATTTGGTAGCTATCACTCTCATTTAGCTTCTATGTTTGGTATCTCATCACTTGCCGATGCAAGATGTAGAATCAGTTGGGATGGCGTTAGAAAGAGTGGACAAGTGTCGATAATGAGAGAAATTGCGGTACAGACACTATTATGATGAATACAATGATATTCGAATATGGCGTGCTACTGTCATCAATTGAGCGCTTATCTTATTATCTATCATTAAAAGGAGCTGCTCTCTCCGCATTCAACTACTGCTTTTCGGTACCCTCATGGAAATCATATCGATGATCTTTTGCATTGTATGTACCTATCCACCTACCTGATTGTGTTACCTAAAAACTGTTGGATGTCCACATATTATGAATGTCAGAATCACTGACGTCCACTTCCTTAACATTATTGCTGCCGCGGTGGTTTGAAGTTGCTCGCTCTGATGTGGTCGAGCAGACGATTTCTTCTGCAGTCTTGGTGGAGCCGAAGGGAACGATGGGACGTCGTACCATGGCATGGTTGTATGGGTATGGGCTTGGTCCATCACCCAAGCTTGATGAACAATATATGTGCCCTTGATTCATGATAGGAGTGCTTGACATAGTCATGTTCAGCATCATGTTCCACTGTTGTTGTTGCACCGAATTCATATGGAGAATCTTGTTTGCGCTCTCTGGAGCTGGAGCGGCAGGGTAGATCACGGCAGGCGCACTCATCGTGATGCCGAATGGAATGCACAAGCTTCGGTCGCCCAAGCTTGAAGAAAGAGGAAGGTTCCATTGATTCGCAGTCAGAGTATTGGATGTCGTGAAGTTCGGCATCGACATCCTTCGGAATTTCCTCTGCTGCTGTTGATGATGATGGTGTTTCTTCCCACTCTTCTTCTGGGTACCCTCCTTTGTACTCTGCTTATTCGCCTTCTCCCCAGATCCTGTGTCATTAGAGTCTTTCGTCGGGAGGTAGATTTCTCTAAGTCGCGTCAGTTCATCATGTCTCTCCTTGAGAATACGTGCAACCATATTGCAATAATATTTTGTGACACTGTCAGCGGCCTTCCAGTTTGTTGCCACGGTCTTTGCAAGGTCAGAGAAGGATATCACTGTTGTAAATAATGAGAGAGAGATATAATTAAATTAGAACAAGGAAAACGCAAAGCAACCATAGCTGGGTAGGTATTTTGATGATACATCTCAAGACTTACAACCATGTGTCTCGGAATTCTTAATATGCTTCCGATTGCCATTCTTTCCTGGTACATACCAGTCATGTGACAAAGTCAAGTTCTGGTATCGTGGTGGGAGATCTGGGAGCCTCAAGAAATAATATCCTGTCAGGTCAAACGAAGCAGTTTCTTTTTCAACTGACGTAACCACAACCCGTTCTCCACTTGAACCTTGACTCTCCCGTATGAGCTTCCCCCGTTCCAAGATGAAGAAAATGTTGTAGTTGTTATGTGGCCGAGCCAGCGTTTTATTTGCAATGCCTTCCATGATCTATGCTATGCGGACTGTGTGTTTTATGACAAAAATGTTGCTGCAAGACAACTCTCCTCGCTCTCTACGATATCGAACATACATAATATTATTAACTATCGTAGGTCGTAGATAGGTAATAGAAAAGAACACACGCAACTGCCCTACTACGTAACTACTTGAAAAATGTTGTGAAGATGAGTGCTGGTCGGTCGTGAGAAGTTTTTGTTGTCGTATAAATGTCTTGGTC
>JALLAU010001403.1:0-10045 GCA_036939495.1 Thalassiosira hispida | reverse complement strand
AGCAGCCAGACATTATTAGTCATCTATAGTTAAGGGTAAACCCTTTAACTGATTATCTAGTACGATAGGTAGGAGGTAGGTAGGAGTAGCCAGTACGGCCGAAAGATTTTTGGCGGGACGTGACGTCATAAAGATCTCTGCGCGCGCGCTGCATGCGCTCTGTCTGCAACGCAAAAATCGAAATGGCGGGAAGAGAGGCGTCGATGAATCAGCAACACCAGATCTCACCATCACCATCACCATCATCACCATCACCATGGCCAACCTTTCAGAAAACAAATACGCGGACAACACAAGTGTACCATATCTACACCTACTGTCCACATGAGAGCCCAAAGAACAGCCCTCTTGGCAGTCGTTGCCACAACATCTTGCCTCGACTCCGTGGCATTTGCCCCACCACGCACCATCTCTGGTACACCTCAAATAAGAATCCCATCGACATCGAGGAACATCGACGTTTACTGCCCACCCCTTGCTGCCGCCGGCCCACCCATCATTAGCAGCTGGCGCTACGAATCTTCCAAAGGTACCATTTCCGGCGTCGTTTCCAACCACCCTACCATTCCAGATGGTGAGCGTATCACGACCTCAGCAGTAAAAAATCCGGCAGGCGTCAACCAGAACGTGATTGTCCAGACAAAGAGCGGGAGCAAGTACAAACTGAGCAGTGTTGCATCTGGTGGATTGATTCCCGCAGTCGAGGCAAAGAAATCCAAGGGAAAGGAGGCCGCCGCGAAGAAAGAAGCAGCTGCAGCAGCGGCGGCTGAGAAGAAGAGACTCGCCGAGGAGAAGAAGGCGGCTGCTGATGCAGCAAGGACAGCAGCCGCAGAAGCTAAGAAAGCAGCTTCTGTAGCTAAAAAACCTGCACCACAAAAAGCAATATCACCCAAAAAGAAAGCACCACCAACACCTAAAGCAGCACCCAAAAAAACCGCACCAGATACTCAGCAGCAGGTCTCCCCAGCTGCACTACGCAAACTTGCCAAATCGACATTTTCTCTCACGGGTACAACCGTCGGAGCCAATGGAAAGTACCTCCTAGCCGGCAAACCACGCCAATCCACAGGCCGCTCTGCCAAAATTTGGACAGCCTACCTAGCCGATCCCAACATGCCCGACGTCCCCGCCGGATTTGACAATATCGGAGATGAATCTAAGGTAACGCCACTCACCATCAAACTCAGCCCAGACATTGAACGACTGGCACTCGAAAATACCAATTACAACAAGGTCCAATCGGGATTATTCAGTGGACGGTTCGTGAAGAAGATGGAATACATTCTTGGTGTACCCTGTAACAACCGTGCATTGGATGGGCAAGTTTCGGCGTTGGTGATTGAATCGGGACAGTATGATCTCAAGGCGCTGTTGGCTGCGAGGAATGGGCAGCCTCTTCGTGGAAGGGCACTGCGAGATGCTGCATCATCGGCAGGACAGTGCATCCAGGCGGTACACTCGAGTAATTTGGTATGGACCGATTTGAAGACGGAGAATTTCGTAGTGGTAAATAACGATAACTTCAATAAGGAGGTGCAGGATTCCAATGGCAGTATGGGACTGCCGGGTGTCAAGGGAATTGATTTGGAAAGTGTCATTGCCAAGGGGGGCAATCCGATTGATTACTCGCCAGAGGCTTGTCCGCCAGAGTTTGCCAAGGCGTACATGGGCGGGTATGGCGAGGACTTCGTTTTGGATTATTCGTATGATATGTGGTCGTTGGGGATGATGCTGTACGAATTGACGACGGGGCAGCCATACTTTGATCAGAAGTCTCCGAGCATCGTCACGAAGTTATTGTGTGCTGAATCATTTAAGACAGATGTGAGCGCGGTGCCCGATGGTAGGTTACGGGATTTGATTGGAAGTTGTTTGAGCGTGGAGCCGGGGAAGAGACCGGATATCACGGGGTTCTTGCTCCATCCGTATTTTATCACGACGGGGTTTGGACCATTCAGCTTTTAATAGGTGATTGAATGAAGTGAATAGAGTTTCGTGTGCAGCGAAGAGTGCGGCAGTATTATTTGTATTTGTCTATTCATTCTAGAGTTACTAAACTTGGAATGAAACTATGTGGTATCTTAATGCAACATGTTGTTATTTGAAACTATCTATTTAGGATTGTATATTATGCTGTCAATCCAAAACTGATGTTAGCTATGCTTGAGTAACTTCTTGAAATCTTTGCATCGCATTGTAAAGTTGTAGAAAGTAATCCAAAATTGAATTGTGCTCATAAATTCGGCTACATAATACCTACTTTTTTACATGAATGGTATCCACTTCAGCCATACTATTATTCGCTGTTCTTTCCCAGGCCATCATTTCCACCACCGCACCTAAAATCATGGAACAGTAATCCGTTATTACAGAAGAATTCAGATTCAACGTGTGCGATAAACGTCACTGAAAGTTCCAGCTTCATTTTGGCGGGACACAGGTTGAAGAGCAAAGGTATCGTATCGTACCTCTTAGGTACATACCTACTTAGGAAGTGTGGGGTTACCGGCAGCTTAAAAAGATGTCGTGGGGATGCGTAGGAATTAATACATAAATGTAAGGAACTCTTGGGCTTCTTACCTACCTAAATATTGTGCGGCGGAGCCACAAATAAAACGCGCCACAAACCACAACACTTCGTCGACGATCTCCTGCTGATTAACGTAGACAATGGTAATCCATGCTTACCGATTGAGGAAGAGAGCAATCATAGGCAGAGCAAAGCATACAACAGTATTCAATAGAAGAGTATCAATAATGAGTGGTCCAACTGCTGATCTAGCGCATCAATCGGCTGTTCCCTGTAATCAGGAGAAGAAGGAACTGCCGCCCCCACCAAGCAATGACGTTAACAAGGAGAAGAAGTGCGAAGCAAAATGTGTGGCTGCAAAAGCAGAAGCCAGCGGCGACGACGCTGCTTGCACTAAGAGCAAGGGCGGCAGTAGCTCATCGAAATCCCAACCCAAAATGGCAGAAGCAAAGGTCGTTGAAAAAAAGGGTGAAGAGAAGACCAAGGGATCGATAGATGCCAAGCAGCAACAGCAGCAGCCGACGGCAACGCGCCAAGATGCAAGTGCACAACATCATGATAGTGATGGGCAAGACGCAAAAGCGTCGCCCACAGAAGGCATTGTCTGCTCCACCAGTGAATCCCCTGCATCAATAAAAAAGGAGAATAAAGAACATAGGAATACCAAGGCGAAGCAGACTGCCAAGGAAAATTCTGGAAATGGCAACAATAATCATGCTGCTGCGCCTAACAAAAAAACGGAACCCAGCAATAAACATACTGTTACAGCTGGCGGCACTACTCCCAAGGCAGATAATACTGCACCAGAAGAAGCTTCTTCCACCAAAGTAGCCACCACTGCTGCTGATTCCAAAAAGCAGCAGGCAGATAATGCCCCTGTCCCTGCTGCCCAAGAACAGCAACAGCAGGCCAACAACAATACCAAAGATGAGAACAATGGTCAACCCAAGACGCCATCTTCTCCATCCAAAAAGAGGAAGACTAAAAAGAAGAAGAAGGTTAGTAAACTTTATATTGAATGAGATCCTTGGCATTATTCGTGTGTCCTGTTCATCATCCCTCATGTCTCATGCCCCCCCCCATCCATCTCAATATTTGTTCACTAAAATATGTTACCCCTTTTTTCTCATGACACAGAAGCGCAAAGCAACATCCAACAACCCTGATAATGATACATCTGGCGCTCCACAATCCAATCAGCAGCCTGCTGCTGCTGAATCAACTGATGATCAGAAACAGATATCCTCCAATTCTACTACAACCGTTGTGCCCCCCCAAGAAGCTTCTGCTGTCCAAGATGGAAGTAAATCCGAGGGAAGCAAACAACCTCCTGCTGCTTCCACAAATCATCATAAGAAGGGGGCAGTAGAATCCTCCTCTACTGAAACTAAGGCTGATGTTGTTGCACCCACAGCTGCTACATCAAATGCACAATCTCAATCCAAGTCCACCAAGAAGGATAATGCAACAGTTGCAGTGTCCCCCAAAGTGAAAGTAGAGCCTTCTATGGTTAATAACGAGAAGAAGAGCCACCACGAGAAGACCACAAACAACAATGGCAAGAGTGAAAAGAAGTCCAATAATAACAACAACAACCATGGGCAGCGACAAGCATCCGAGAAAAGTGCCGAGAAATCCATCAAGGATGTGCCATCGCCATCCAAGACAAGTTACTCCCCAGAATCTGCCAAAGCCAACACTCCCGAGACCAAGGAAAAGTCAGTAGCTGGCAAGTCTGCCGAGTCCTCGTCATCATCTTCTCCTGGCAAGAAAGGCGCAGGAGCAGCTGTGGCCCAGCAAGAAAAGCAAGCAAACCACGACGTCGATGACGGTGCATGGGAAACTGTCGAAGTCAAACCTCGCGGTCGACGAGGGAAGGGCGGGGGAAGTAAGAACAAGTCGTCATCGTCTGGATCTGGTGGGTCTGGGTCTCAAAATAATAATAACAAGGGATCGTCCAACAATAGCAATCATAATAACGCCAACAACAACAACAATGGGCGAAATGATCATGGATCCAATCATCATCATGATGGCGGCGGGGGGAGCGGCTCACACAACCATGCACGAAGACGGCACGGTCGAAGGGGTCGTGAGAAGAAGAATAATACCAGTAACAGCAACAACAATACCAACACTGGCAGCAATGCCAACAACAATAACAACAACAGCAACAACGAGCAGAACAAAATGGTCAAGGATGTCCTTTCTCATATTTTGGATGCCGTCGATGAAGAGGTTGTAAGGAGGCAAGTAGCGGCGAATAATAGTATGAATCAACAGCAGGTTGTTGGCAATGCGAGGTCGTTTGAGGATCACAACAAGCGCAGCAATGGTGGTGGCAGGATGAACAATAATGATAAGCGCTCGAGTTCGTCGTCGGCAGTTTCGAATAGTAAGCAGCAGCAGCATGGGAACAATGACCAACGACGGAAGCAATCCAGTGTTTTGGTTGCCAGCACTCCGAACCCTGCTTCCCCATCCAAATCAATGGTGTCCGATTCGATATCGGCCAAGTCCCTTCGTGATATCCTGGTCGGAGCGTCTGCCCCCGTGGCCGTTCCCAAAAATGTCCCCCCAAACAATGCTTCTAACACTGTAGCTAATAGCGGTGCAGCAACCAGTGGATCTAATACACAAAGTAAGGGAAAGTGGGGTGGCAACAATCCCGAGCCTACTGCGAAGGAATTATCGTCAAAAATCAAACCTGGAATGAGTTACAAATCCGTGATTGAGCCGGCTTTATCCAGTAAGCCGCCGCTGCAACCACCAACTCCGCAGCAGCAGCAGCCGACGCATCATCAGCCTCAGAAAGCGCAGCTTCCCAAAACCAAGGTGAATGCATGGGCCAAGCCTCCGATATCGGACATTAAGACCAAGCTTGGTGTTGAGAAGAAGAGAATACACCACGAGGAAAAGGTTTCCGCTGCTGGAAAAAAACAGATGGAGCATCCCGTTCAAAGTGGGGGGCTGGTCCCGCTTGCCAAAAATAGCAGCACTCCCTCGTTAGCTCATGACAAGAAGAAGGGTGACAATATAATACCAGACGAAAATAAGGCAAAGAATGCCACTGCAGAGGCCGATGGGACGGAGGTAGCAGCGCAATGCCGTACCTCCTCCGTCTCCGTCACAGATGATTCCAACGACAACACTACTGGCGCCCCGTCCCCCCCGCTCTCCACGCTCCTCGGAAATTCGAACAGCGCCTCGTCCTCCGTCGCGTCCTCTCTCGAGGCACCACACAGCTCCGTGGCACGATTTCATAATCATCAATCTTCTAGTATTGCTATGGAGGATGATGTGGGATATCATTTGTTGAATGTGTGTGGACAATTGAGCGAGGAGATTGATACGTTCATGAGCCGGAGGGCGCTGGCGTTGGATATTCGGAGGAAGGAACGGAGTGCTGTTTTGAGTGCTTTGCAGGATACGCTCGGGGTGAGTATTCATTTTTTGTTTAGTTCTTTTTCTTGTCTGCCTTTATGGTAAGACACAGGTAAGGGCTGAATTGAATTACTTTTTACTCACGTCTCTTGCGCTGTCTATCATTTTTACAGAAAATATGGCCCCCTGGCCAAGTCATGTCTGGCCAATGCCGCGTTGAAATGTATGGCAGCTGTGCCACCCAGCTCGATTTGCCCTCGTCGGATTTGGACCTGGTCGTATGCGGCCTAGATGATATTGTCATGGCCCAGCAGCACCCTCCTTCCGTGGTAGAACAACAGGCCATGGGTAGCGTAGATCCGACCATGAGCAGCTTGCACAATACATCGTCGAATAGTTTTCAAGGTCAGCAGGAGCAGCTGATGCAGGAGATACCACCTCCGCCATTCTCTCCGGCGGATATACCGCTGCCCGAAAGCGTGGAAGGCTCGGAAGGCGGGGGCGAACCGCCATCGTCTCCGGAGCAATTGGTTGCGGACGGAAGCGTTGTAGAAGAGGGAGACCAGCAGACTGGAATGGTGCTCGAGGTGCTCGATGAAAGTGCCAACATGTCGGGCACAATGATGTATTCGCCCGGGGGAGGCGCAATGATGGAAAATTATTCGACTGCCGAATATGAATCTGCCGAATACGAATCCAGTCAGCAAGAGGCGGCGGCCATGGAGTCTGCGTATTCGCCGGGGTATTCGTATCACTCCCAGCAGGAAGTGATTGGGGCCGAAAATTACTCACCTTATCCTACCGATGATAGCATGGCCATGGAAGGTTATGGTCATGAATACCCAACGCAGCAGCAGGAATTTTACTACGCTTCCCCGTACAGCTACATGTCGACATTGTCGCTGAATGCACAACGCGTGCTACGTCTCGCGGGCGAGCTCGAACTTCAACCCTGGGCCGTGCAGGTCAAGGCAATACCCACAGCGACGGTCCCCGTCGTGAAGATGTTGGCGGATCCATCGAAACTTCCGGGGTTGAATGGGGCAGTAGGGTCCGGAGGGAATTGGATGATGCAGCCAGAGCAACTTTCTCCTCAGAATCAGCAGCATGGTTCGTCGGCGTCATCTCCTCCTCACTTCTATCCGCCGCATAATCCCATGCCCACGCAGTGGCGCGGCGCGGACATTATGAACGGTCTGCAGCCCGTCGTTATCACCTTTGAAGGTCCCGAACACGGCGGCATCGGATCGACGACGTACTCGGCACGCGTGGTCCAAGATGCCTGCGACGAGACGGGCCTGTCCGCGAAAAGTACTCCCGTCGTTCAGGTTGCCAGTGTACTCAAGGAATTGCTCGCCCAACGGAGGCTGAATGAGCCGTTCTCGGGCGGCCTCAGTAGCTACGGCCTGCTGTTGTTGCTGTTGGCAGTGTTGAAGGATTGAACAATTATTCAGGAGGAAATGAAGAAGATTGAAAGACAGCGGCAGAAGGTGAGCGGGGAAGCTGCGAATGGTAGACTGACATCGCAAAAGCAGCAGCAACAGCGCGATGCGACAGCCCAGGTCGGTGCCGCTGGTCAGTCATCGGCATCGCCCGGCGTGGATTCATCCGACAAAGGCAGTACCACCTCCAAGCCAACAACCTCATCATCATGGGCATCTATTGCGAAGAAATCGAATGGATCAACTGCCCGAACCGATTCACTGAGTACAGTAACAAAATCGACGACTGGTTCTGGAGCTACAACACTTGCCACTGGTAATTATAGCCAAGTTGTACAGAAGGACGCGAAAGATAATACGAAAACTGTTCATGGGCAGCAGGGCAAGGATGAACCAGCCTCAACATCGAAGAAAGAACTGATTGCCGACGTACCAAACAATAACGGCGATGATTCGAATGTTCAGGCGGAAAAGAAACTAACGTTGCCACAAAGCAGCAACGATGGCCCGACAGCGGTACTCTCGCAGGTCACCCCCTCCAGCGAAGATGATACCAGCAAGCTTTGCGGATCGTCCTCCATCCTACAAGGATCCAACGATGTCTTTGAAGTGCTATGCTCTGGGGAGCTAACGTCTGGAAAGCTTCTAATGCATTTCCTATTATTCTACGGTCAACACTTTGATTCCCAATCGACGTTGATTGATATTAATGGGACACATCATCCTGAGTACGGGACGGTTGACTTTGATCGACTATCTCCATTTGTCGCCCGTCCGCCAGGGGGGACCATCGACCCCATCACGGGAATGTTCTCCGTTGATCCCATTGTCGTTTATGACCCTCTCGAGGGTGCGATGGATCACAATGTTTCGAAACGATGTTACTGTTGGAACAATGTGAAATGGGTCTTTGCTCAATGTTACATGACAGTGTCGAGCGTTGTCGAAACTAGTGACACGACACGCAAAAGCTCTCTGCAGTCCAAGAAACACCACAGCCGGGAGACCAATGCAACGAACAGATCTTCCCATCATCGTGGGGATGGCAAAGCTGGCAATATCAAGTCCAAGGAAAAGCAGCAGCCAGGAAACACCACCACCACTGCCGCAGATGCGATGACACCAATTTTAGAACTTTTACTGTCGTTCTGAACCAATGATAATTCGCGAGAGGATCATCGTTTTACATGCTGTATGAAACTTTATACCATATTATATGTAAATGTAATTAGAGACCAAATGTTATTGTGAGGGAAGTCGAAACGCACAACACATGGAAGAGAATTGTGATAGAAGGATTTCAAGTCATAATATTATAATGTTCTGAAAGTTATCAGGGTTGTCAATAGCTTCTATCTCCCTTCACTGATCGCTCTGTTTGCGCAGCCGTGTTTCGTAGACGTTGCACGAATCGTATGTGCTGTCATGCGGGTTCATTCTGGGTCGATACTCAATTTCGAGATCTTTATGTTGGATGTTGGATCTTGAAACTTCTCGATAATGCCCGTTTGGTATGGGGCAACGGGTCCCGCTCATGCCCACTCTGTGTTGAGGCCGCGTACATTTTTGAATTCATTGCTCCATAGCAACACACTCTGCTCCACCCACCGGCTACGTCGTCCCACAGTGTACCAAGGTTGCATTGATGTAGGCATGACTACTGGCGCAATGCGAATAGAAGCGGCTTTGTACGTCGAATTTTGTGTCGCGAATGGAGTGAGCAGGGACGAAGCGATGGAATGTCTACCTGAAACACACGAGAATGTGTACCAAGGGATTAAGGCTTGAGGAACGACCACTGGTGCAATGCGAATAGACGTGGCTTTGTATGTCAAATCCTGTGTTGAGAATGGAATGAGCAGGGAAAAAGCTATTGCAATCTATACTTGCAGCATACCAACTGCAGGAATAAATGCTTGATTTATTTAGCAAGATCGGTATGGCTGCCCTTTCGATTTTTCGCTGATCAACTCCGTTTTATTTACATTCTTGTTTTTCATGGGAGTTTTTGGTATTGATTTACTCTGTGGAGCATATCATTTACATTAATTGTAATACCTCAGAAAGAAGAGGGTATTGAGTATTGGGTGGCCTAAAATGATCAGGAATCCGGTTTTATTGGATCCCAGGATTTATTAATATGCATAATAACCACCGACAGGTGGGGGAGGCTCATCTAGCGATAGAATACAGGACACTTTACGTAGCACATACTTATCCACTTCTAGGTATTTTACGACTCTAACTCAAAACATATCGTTCAATCCACTCAATGTCTGTTTCCTATCCTCCTTTTTACTTCCCTTGTCTTTCGCTTCCTCAGCAATGATGTGGCCACCCTTTTTCGAAATTGCTTTGTCAATCTTCTTTTTATCGGGAAAAACTGACCACAAGAAATCGTAATTCTTTTTTTTCATGCTTCCTTGTCGTATTTCCAATCAGGATCGAAACTGACTTGTCTTCTCCACCATTCATACAACCCAGATGGAGCATTACCATCTCGTTCCACAAAGAATATACCATCCCATCCTTCTTTCGCCTCCATATACTTGACCATCTCATTGTAATGCTTCCACCATGTCATATCTAGTCTAGTCGTTTTCCTTTCGTCTGCCTCATTGTGATGCTTTTCGGCATAATCTTTGTCAGGTCATTGTACTCAGTCTGAGGTTGCAGAGATGGCTGTTGA
>JALLAU010001402.1:0-10057 GCA_036939495.1 Thalassiosira hispida | reverse complement strand
CAACCCTGTTCTTCTTAATTTGGGCGATCGATCTCTCAGCGATATCACTATCGCTTAACAATGACTTCGACACACTCGGAAGTAAGAAAAAGGTTGGATGCAACGTCATCGGGACGCTGTTCACTATCGGATGGAATGATCTCATCGACTCGAACCCAGGTGTTACGTCCAGATTGTCCAGTCTTATTCCCTTTCCGGTAAACCGAACCATCCTTCGCATTGGTTGAAGTCAGAGGGGTTGGAACAATCTCATTCTCTTTGCACCAGTGATGGAATGCAATGGTAAATCTTTCAACCAAGTTATTGACATCATGAAGATACTTCTTGTGCTTTGTCGTCCTGGCTCCGAGAATTTTGTCTTCCGTGTTCAGCATTCTTTTCAGCTTCTTCTTGGCTTCAGAAATAGAAACAATGACGAGAGGTTTCAACACAGAGACGGTAGGCTTCTTTGGCGACGAAGATACTCTGGATGGAGATATCAGCACGGTAGGCTTCTTTGGCGACGGATGAGCCGAGTTGGACGTGGAGTTGACTGAGGAGTCAGATAGCAGTACGGCGCACCACTTTGGCGACGGATGAGCCGAGTTGACTGAGGAGTCAGATAGCAGTACGGCACGCTTCTTTGGAGACAGACAAGCTGAGTTGGATGAGGAGTTGGATACCGATAATGGACTAATTTTCCTTTTACCAAGTAGTTTGGATTTGGCTGACAATTTCATCTCAATCTTCTTCATCTTCTCTTGATCCTCTTTGATTGATTCTACCTCCTCACTGAAAAAGGGCGCCTGTTTTCGAGTCTCCTAAGCTCTCTTTCGTTTTGGGAAGTTGACTGGTGATTCTTCCGTCTCACTATTTGGTCATGATACTGACGGAATGAAATCGGAGGTGGTTGTTGTTCTTGACGGCGATGGCCAACGTGGCCAGACGAATGAGCGTGGCCGCGACCGGGTGCCGGCAATGACCACGTTGATCACTAATTTTCCTCGCCAAAGAGGCCAGAACTGCCTTTGGCAATGCCGCCGGCTTCTTGTTGCCGTATGATGACATGATTATTGAATGGAAGAGGAGATGCTTGCCGAGGATATTCTGCTACTGACCATCTTTGCCATGGCGATGGGGTTTGTCAGAGGCGAGCCGAAGCAGTCTGAGATCTACATAATATCGTCTTTGGTTTGGAGCACGCTATATTTATACTTATTCCTTTGTTAAACATCACAGTGGAGAGAGAGAGAGAGAGGGAAGCCTAAGCTTCAAGAAGTCCTATTTTTGCAGATTATTTTTCCAAGTCTTCAAATATTGTTAATGACAATGACGAAAAATGAAATCTGCCCTAGAAGCTCAAAAAGTCGTCTAACAAACAGCGGCGAAAAATTGCGTGCTGTTACCTGCTGTTACTTAGTCTACTTGCTAGCAGTCTCGGCCAAACTAGAGTTTACTTGCTAAATGTTTCATAGCAGCAAGGATCGGCAATCACATCCCCTACAGATGCATAACCCACTGTGACGTTTATCTACGATAGCTATTAATGACAATGACGAAAAATGAAATCTGCCCTAGAAGCTCAAAAGGTCGTCTAACAAACAGCGGCGAAAAATAAACAGACACAAAGTAAACTCTAGTTTGGCGTCTTGAAATTGGGTACTTTATGAATATGTAAAGAGCCTTGAAATCTCGTCATTGAGGACGGACTAGAGTTTACTTGCTAAATGTTTCATGGCAGCAAGGATCGGCTGGCAGCGAGGGACTCGCTTCTTGAAATCTCTACGGAAGGGGAAAATTGGATCCATGGGTGATGCCGTAATACAAAGTTGGTATATTTTTTGAAAATCTTCACTGTCTTCAATTGTCAATGCTCCCGATGTCATGGTTCAGCTGCATCATCGTACATGCCAGCACAAGCATAGTTCCGGAAAGCATCAAGAGCCAAATCAAACCTGACACCTCGTTTTTCAGAAACCTTGGCGAATAATCGAGCTGCGTATGAAAAGTACTTCTTCTCGTGAACAGATTGAGCCAGAGGCAAGGTGCCATTCCCTTCTTCGTCACAGATTCTTTGAGTGTAACGCAAACGCGCATACAGTTCAAACAGCTGGGCAGTGTACTCTTCCTGTTCCCCAGTCCTTAACAAACAAAGAGCAGCCTTGTTCAAGAAGCCAACATCACGTGCTCCGAGAAGCTGTTCAGTGATACTGTAAAGTTTCTCCTTGAGTTCAACACCATGCTTGCCTGGTAGTTTTGCAGGGTCTTGCTCTTCAATCTCAGTAAAAGAGAGGAAGGCAAGGGCGTAGTCTCTACGCTTTGGTTCGCCTGCCTTGTCAAAACACTTTGCGGCCAACCTCAAGCTGTTTACATGCGGAGAGTGTTGTTTCAGCAGCGCAATGGAAAGCATTAGCATTAGAAGAGTGGAGTTGCAACTACATCAACATTGCGATGGCATCAGAAATAACAACTCACCATCCAATCTGGCGTTCACCCTCCGCATTTCGCAAATAGTACTCTCCTCTGTTTCTCCAATCTTCTACCGTATTCATAGCACCAAAAACACGCACACTCGATAATCCCTCTTCTTCTGAGTTGTCCTTGCTCACAACATCGACAACACACCGACGTTGGAAGTAATTGAACATAGGTCGACTTGAATCTGTGTTGGTTTCAGCAATGAAGATGTTGACACGCGCACGTGTGATAGCCGTATCTACAGAGAGAGAAGAAACAAAATTCATTTGGTCAGTGAAATACAATTCTATCCCATAACAAGGGCAACATGAAGGCCTTGATGTATTGCCACAGGATACTCCCAGCAATGTCCTCAACAGATTCCTCGGCAGCACTTACACAGCATTTTGAGCTCTGTCTCAAGGATCTTGTGTTGGTCTTGGCTGAAATCAAGGTGTCTCGTCTCATTCAACAGAGGACTTTCCCAATCATATTTCTGCACACCTGAGCCCGACACCGTAGCATCAGCGTAGTATGTAGCAATGTCTTCTTCGGAATAGCTTGATACAACGCGCCACAAATCTGTCAAATAGCAAATAATGAATCGTCAGAAAAGAACAAAAAAGTGCCGTTGAGTGTCTGATATCACATCGTCTCTCACCTTCAGCTGGAGAATCTGAAAAGAAATTGTACAAAAGTACATCGTCGAACTCCAAACCCTTGGATTCTTGAACCTAGTCAGCATTGAAGAGACAAGCACCAAAGTTAGAGGAGGCAATATTTGATAAGAAAACTACTAAATGAATACGCCACCCTTACCGTCATGACCCAATCGGGGTCAATCCTGTATTGTTGATAGTATTGCATTTAAGCAAGAGTTATTTTGTTGGAATGTGAGTAGGTATGGAAATGCGCACATCCAAAAAGAGATTTCAGAAGAGAGAGGGGGGATGTTGTTGAGCGATATGTGGGCAAGCATAATACGGCGCATATGAATGGATCAATGAGATTCCCACACACGTACCAAACTCATCTGGCAAGTTCTTCTTTGCCTCCTCTGACCTGACAATCACAACCTGATGAGCACCAAACTCAATTCTTGACGTCTCTCGCTTTGCACCTTGTATCATCATCCCACATGTCACCACCCCAAAAGTTAGAGGAGAGGTAATTACAATAACTTAATATATACAATATTTAGGGAGAATCTTACCTTGTAGCATCAAGACTAATTCTTGTGTACTTGCAACATCCATGATGACGGGATTTGGGACCGAAAAGAGACCTAAATCGGGTGGCAGCTTGCCGAGGGAATTTCCAAAGAAATGGTACAGCAGATCCACGACACAGGCCGCAAGACGTAGTACACCAGCGTGCGAGCGGTAATTGTGCGTCAGCTGCAGTAGTTTGGGTTCAATGCCTCCGAAGCTGTTGTAAAAGATCTGCCGCACATCCGTAAAGCGAAAATCTACGCCCACGGCAATACTCTGGGCCGTATCACCTGCCAGAAACAGGTTGTTTGGATCGCGACAAAGCTTGGCTAGAATGAAAAGCTCCGCCTGGGTGAAATCTTGCACTTCATCACAAAATAGTGAATCAATTGGTAACAAGTTTGAGCCTTCTGCTGCTGCCATCTTTTCAAGGATGTGGGGGCCCAAGCCAGAGATCCTGCCGGCAATATGATAGACTAAATCGCATTCATCGTAACAGGAGCCTTCCTTCTTCAACTATCCAAGGTCGTGGGAAATATCGCAGAAGAGGAGAAGGCCAAGCACACGCCCTTGTAGAACACCATCGTGAAACTTAGGATTGATCTACGTGACCAGGGGGAGAAGATTCAGAACCTCGAGTCTGGGGGAACTGCCTCACTGTTTTGGGGGTTTGTCCCCTCCACCCAGGGACCAACCACTCTATCAGCTACTGACTGTCAGAACATTGCCAAAGAGGTCATGCCAAGTTTGAACATGGATTGTTATGCATTGAGGGGTGAGCTTCCCGATATGCAGCGGTATGCTAAGGAGTCGGAGTTCAGTGATTTCCGGGATCAACTCGTAACTCACTCGGAGTTACGGGCATTTGATTACGTAACCTGTCAAGAGTTGGATGATACCATCCAGGACAAGTTGACGGTCCCTAGTGGATTGAACGATGCAAGTGACTATATTGAACTTCGCCTGTCAGCCCTCGAGCTCGAAGTCCTCAGGCCTGGAGGAGCTTTTACAAAGATGGAAGAGACCCTCAATGTTATCCAATCTCAAAAGGCTGGCTCTGCCGTCCAGGCAGGACCCTACTCCTTCAAGGACGCCCCCTCGACGGACGCGTGGGCTTCAGCGTTAGGTGATCCAGATTCCATTCAGTAATGTGTGGATGCGAGGATGCAACTAGCTGGACTCAAGTTTCAACAGAGGACGGATGCTTCCATTCTATTGGATGAGACCAATGCAAAGAAGGCTGGGTTTGCCTCAGCGGCTGGCTCCAAGATCGCCTCTTCCTTCCTGATTACATTCCCTGAAGCCATCTTCAAGGAGTCTAATGCAGAGAAGGACGCGGAACAGGGTGGGGTGGTTTCCACTGCTCCCTTCTCGTCCGATATCATCTTTGACGGTGACACCGAGAACAGTTCAAATGCTTCGATGCTTAGGAAGTTGGAGTCCAACAGGAATCAGCACCAGATGGTTATCGGTATGAAATTCCCTGCTGACCAAGCAAGGCATTCCAAGACCCACGCAGTGTGTTCATATATCTTGAGGAGGGGGTACTTTCAAGCTGTTGGATATCTCGAGTCACTCCTTCCTTTCTCCAAGATCCAAGATGATGACTGGGGCTGGACTTGAGTTGCCTGCAGCATGAGGCACGGGTCTAACCTATTCCAAGTCGTTGTTTGTGCGAATCTATGCGGTCCGTTCGATCTCTGACAACCGTACTATGAGATCAATGATCTATGATGGCATGTTACGTGCCACCCAACTCCTAGGAGCGTATGCATCCCTCAAGCGAGAAGGGAAGGCAGCGACGAAGGCAGTGTAGAAGCTCAACATTGACGCGGGGCAGACTACCAAGAACAAGAAGGCTGCCGAGAAGGTGACAACGGAATTACAGAATATAGAGAATAAGAACTCAAACTGGAATATATGAGAGATCAGGTGGATGAAAAAGCCAAAGTGATATTTTAGGCACCTCATTATCAGATGCTGCCGAAATGGGACCGGCCGAAGGCAACTTACAGACTAGGGAGAAAGTAGCAACTATTAACATCAAGCTCTTGAGCTTGAGCCGAGGAGGTAGAAGTAGTATAATCTTTTGAGGGGTCGGTGATAATTTGTTTGGATGGGCTGAGGCAGCGATGTTGCAGGGAGGGGCCGTGGACACCATCACCCATCATCGTATTAACGGGCAGTTTGACCTACCACGCTCGATTCCTGTAGCCTCTGTTCCGGCTCTATCCCTTGCAAACCCATCATTGAATGGGATTACAATTCGTGGTGAGGACAACACCCGAGATGCAGGGAGACTGTTCGAGATGTGGCAACTCCTGATCGCAATTCTCGCCCTGCCCTCTTCCCTCTCAAGATCCAAGAGAAGCACATACAACATACAGTGGCGTCAATGAGGTGCCCTTCAAACAGGTAGGATGCTGCCGTGGGGATATCAATACTACTCATTCAAGTGTTGGAGGTGTGACAGAAGATAAGTGGTATTTTGTCCATTTGAATCAACTAGGCATATAATTGAGGAAGGAGGCCTTAATGATGGCGCCACAGTTTTTGTGGCCCCTGCAGACGGCCCTCGGTGACACGCAAGGGCTTCCATCAGGAAAGTAGGTTGTGTTTGAAGTTTGAAACACAAACACGCACGAGCGCACCACTCCCCAAGAATATTGCTGGTCATGTGACCATTCCAAGACTCGTCCACATGGCCCCTGTGTATGATACAAGGTACCTTTGCAGATCTTAACTAGGCACTCTTTCCTAGGTACTCACCTAGCATTACCAATACTCACTGATGATGGACAGACGCTCCCTTCTGAGCCTCACATCCTAGCATGGCGACATGGTGAAGTGCCGCCTGCAACACCAAGACATGTAGACCATAAATATTAATCACCATATTACAGTCACTAGTATACCACCTGGTGGCCTCTGCTTTGCAGAATTATCCAGAAACGGATGAGACTCCTAAAAGGCAACTCAACCAGTCGCGTCAAAATATACGCTCCACCAAGCCAAAGCCAGATCCACTCCCTGCAGTGGATGCATCAGCTCTAAAAGGAAAGCAAGAACACAATGAGTATTTCAAGATATACGAAGCAAAATGGAAGACGTACTCAGATCAAACCGGCCACTTCCCCCATCACTCCCAACAAAGATACAAATACATCATGGTCATGGTGGAAATTGACAGCAATGTCATCCTTGTCGCTCCTATGAAAAACAGAACAGACGCCGAAATGCAACGGGCGTACCTCGAACTGTTCAACAGGATCAAACGAGCGGGCATCATTCCACAACGCCATGTAATGGACAACGAGTGCTCCGAGAGCATGAAAAAGCTCATCCAAGAAGAATGTGCACTTGAACTCGTCCCGCCTCATTGCCACCGACGAAACGTCGCCGAGGTTGCCATTAAAGCTTTCAAGCAACACTTCTTGAGTGTTATTGCTGGAGTAGCAATAGACTTTCCGATGCATCAATGGGAACGACTTCTTCCACAAACTGAACTCACGCTCAACCTACTTCGGCAATCCAATACGACTCCAACTGTTTCAGCCTATGCAGCAATGTATGGCCCATTTGACTACAATAGAATGCCGCTAGGACCTATGGGAAGTGCAGTCTTTATCCACGAAAAGCCTGGCCAACGAGCTTCATGGGACAACCATGCTGTCTACGGTTGGTACTTGTACACCTCCCCTGAACACTACCGATCCCAAGTGTGTAGAGTAAAAAAGACCAACGCCGAACGAGTGTCGGATACTGTGGTTTTCCAACACAAAAACATCACCAACCCTACAATATCACATGCTGATGAAGTGGTCCAAGCTGTGCAAAATCTCAAACAATCAATCAAAGGGATGGCAAATGGACACGGCGACAAATCGATGAGAGACCTCAAATGTCTAGCGACGGCTGACAACAACCTCGTCGCACGTCACAAGTCAGCAGCAAGTGATACAGCCCCTCCTCCAGTCCATTCCCATCACTTTGTGCAGACGCCCCCATCACCGAGGGTGCCAGTGATGCGGACGCAGGTACCAGTGCGCGCGCACCCATCTCCGAGGGTGCCGGTGACACAGACACAGGTACCAGTGAGTGTGCGCCAATCTCCGAGGGTGCAAGCCCCCACAACAAAGGGGCCCACACTCAAACCCCCAACACCACTCCCAAGGTATGAACCCATCGCTGCGCGCACACGCGGACGCACACATCCACGAGTTGTCGCAGACGATGCACCCCCTGAGTTGGTACCACCTGATCCAGTCGCCATGCGCACGCGAAGCCGTATGAAACAAACGCCAGCGACACCCATCAGTGGACCAGCACAAAATACGCGCGCGAGATCAAATAGCACAAAACAACTTGATCTCGCCTTTTCAGCAGCAATATTAATGAACCAATCTGCCCCTCGAGCACGCCGACTTGCCCAACGACAATTCCCAAGTGATTTCTTTGCAGCAGCGTTCGCAGCTGTTTCCACTGACGCAGTGGCCGATGCAAAAGCCCTCCTCGTCATGGATAAAACCTCGGGCAAAGAACTCAACTATCGTCAACTTCTCAAGCATCCCGACTTCGCCAACGAATGGAGCACATCATCCAGCAATGAATTCGATCGGCTAGGCGACGGCAGGACCGGACGGGTCAAGGGCACGGAAACTATCTTCTTTATCCATGCACACGAGGTTCCAAAAGAGAGACGAAAAGATGCAACCTACGGCAGCTTCCAATGCCATGTCCGCCCCGAAAAGAAAGAACAAAATAGGACACGACTCACCGCTGGCGGCGATAGAATCAACTTCCCCGGCGAAGTCGGCACCCCAACAGCCGAGCTGCTCCTCATTAAGATCATGTTCAACAGCGTCATTTCAACACCAGGAGCAAAATTCATGACCATCGACATCTCAAATTTCTATCTCAACACGCCGATGGATAGATATGAATATCTCAAGCTAAAGTTGAACGACATCCCCGCCGAAATCATAGACCTCTACAACATCAAAGAGAAGGCAACCGAAGATGGATTCGTTTACGTTGAGATCCGTAAAGGTATGTACGGTTTACCGCACGCAGGCCTAATAGCCAACGAACTGCTCGAAAAGCGACTCGCGAGGCATGGGTATCGACAAAATAAACTTGTGCCGGGTTTGTGGACCCACGACTGGCGTCCTATCCAGTTTACGCTAACGGTGGATGATTTTGGTGTGAAGTATGTTGGAAGAGAACACGCCGAGCATCTCATGTCCGCACTCAAAAAGGACTACGCCATTACCCACGACTGGGAAGGCAAACTCTACGTCGGGATTACGTTAGATTGGGACTACGAAAATGGCCAAGTTCACCTCTCGATGCCTGGATATGTAAGGGAAGCGCTACTCAGATTCAACCATCCCGTCCCAACCAAAAAACAGGAATCTCCATACCCACACACGCCACCAAATTATGGCGCCAAAAAACAGTATGCAAAAGAAGCCGACAACACTAAATTGCTCAACGCCGAAGGCAAAAAGTTCATCCAACGAGTCTGCGGAACCTTCCTATATCTTGGACGAGCAGTCGACATAACCTTGCTCACTCCACTCAGCGCCATTGCATCCCAACAATCGAAACCAACAGAAACTACAATGCAACGGGCACTCCAATTACTCGACTATGTCGCCACCCAGGAAGAAGCCATCCTAACATACTCAAAGAGCGACATGATCCTGGCAACTCACAGCGACGCAGGATATCTCAACGAACCCGAAGCTCGCAGTCGAGCGGGTGGGCACTTTTTCTTATCCAACAACAGTGTGCATCCACCAAACAACGGCGCCGTCCTAACCGTCGCCCAAATCATCAAAAACGTAATGTCGTCTGCCGCTGAAGCAGAACTGGGCGCACTTTACATCATTGCAAGAGAAGCTGCCTACATCCGAATCATCCTCAGCGAAATGCAGCACAAGCAACCCAAGACTCCCATCCAAACCGACAACTCAACGGCCGAAGGAGTAATCAACAGTAAAATCCAGCCAAAACGAACCAAGGCCATGGATATGCGATTCTACTGGCTCCGCGACCGAGCGAGCCAAGAACAATTTCGCTTCTACTGGAGATCAGGAAAATTGAACTGGGCTGATTACTGGACAAAACACCATTCAGCAGCCCACCACAAATCAATACGACATGAATTTCTCACTCCACAAAAAATACTCGCAGCTCTACGAAAACGTCAAGCCACCGAGAAAGGAGCTCAAAAAGCATACTTAGCTTATCAACTACGAGAAACCTCAGTCTTACAACAATGAGCATTAGCGAGGGTGTGCAGATCTTACCTAGGTACTCTATCCTAGGTACTCACCTAGCATTGCTAATACTCACTGATGATGGACAGACGCTTCCTTCTGAGCCTCTCGTCTTAGCTTGGCGGC
>JALLAU010001401.1:0-10046 GCA_036939495.1 Thalassiosira hispida | reverse complement strand
CGCTAGACTCCCCAATTTCCAAAGACTGCAGAGCAACAATGTCGCATTCTGACATTCTCTGCGGAAGGCTTCGTGTCATCGGGTACCTTCCGGGGGTGACGATTCTCCTACCTTGACGTTGGGCTTTCGCTTGCGGATCGTGGGTATGGGCAGCAGGGGGCTTCTTCCAGAGCCCTTGAAGACTCCATGCTTCTTTGTGAACCCCAAAGAGCGAGGTTGATGATCAACAGGTGGTTGCTGGCAAGCCACAAAAAGTAAGAGGACATAAAAGATCCAAAATTGGCGATCAGATCAATCACATCTCTCGCTAAGATCTATACTCTTCTCATTTTTTCTCATCCGAACAGCGTCCGAAATTGTATGCACTATCTATCTATGCACTACTATGCACGCACGCAAGGCGCTTGCTCGGCTCCACGCTCCACCAAGAAAGATGATCCGCCCCTCCATCCTACACGCCACCTACCCGCCCATCCGCCCAACGCCCAAAAGCCAAAAGCACCGCAATCACAATAACAATAACAATAGCAATAGAAACAACGAACAATCGATCCGATCCACTTTGAAACATAACAATGGCCCTACTTGACGACATCCTACGCGAGGCCGGCTTTTCCGACAAAGCGATCGCCGAGGTGAAGGACGGAAAGTTGCATTACGGAGGATCTCTGGATGCCGCGAGCGACAAGGAGCTGTCTGTGAAGTTAGCTTTCCATGTGAGCGCAAAACTGGAGAATGCCAAAGAAATCTTCATCGACGATCCCAAAAAGAAGGATTTTGATCCTACAGTTGAATCTTTGGGTAAGAGAATTTGTTTTGTATGAAATGCATATGATGTGCTGTGTGCTGCATCACAGGTGTAATCCTTGGTGTAATAACACCATTGCCTACACTTATCTTCTCTCTCATGCATCATACCTTTATGTCGTGCTATTTTACTTTGTTTCCGCCCAAACAATGTGTAGGAATGATTGCCGAGGATGGCGGCGATGGCTCATTGGAGGATTTTGCTGGAATCAAGCTAACAAATGAAAAAGTGATGGACAAGCTCTACCTAAAGGCAAGACCGGGGTCGGACCTCAACCTCGCAAAGGATGAAATTGCAATGTTCAAAAAGTGCAAGACCCATGAAGAAGTTGAGAACTGCCTACGTCAAGTTCTTCTCGACAGATTCCGTGCATACAAAAAGAATGGATTGGCTGGTGTCAAGCCCTACTCACGTAGCAAGGAGGAATTTTCTCCAGGAGGTGAATTGAAGGCGCAGCTTGAGGCAGGGAAGATCCTCCCAAAGAGGTCTCCTGTATTCAATAAGTTTGTCCTTGAATATCCAAACAACAAACCTGAAAGGGTGGAGGAAAGTTTCTTTTGGGTGAACAGCATCATTGATGACAAACCCACTATAGCCCTTGTGCATAGGGTGGGTATGCCACAAGATGGCGGATTCGTCTACATGGAACGTCACTTTTACTTGAGTCGAAGCCACAATTGCCTACAGGGGATTGGAGCAGCTTTGCCCGTAGATGATGGTGCCGTGGTGCTTTATGCTACCCGCACGAGTACCGATCAGGTTAGTGGTTTTGGAGGCGCTGCTAAGAGAGGAATTGGAAACAGAGTCATGGGTGGAAGGATGGCAGAAAACTTTGAGCGTGCTCGTGAGGTTCTTGCTGCTGCGGCTACTGCCAAAGATATGGAGAAGTTGAAAGTCTGAAAGGTCTGCACTTGTTGAATACAACCTTTCATTGTGATTGAAGCATGTTTTTGACTGAATCTTACAATACTGCAGGAAAGTGGATCATGTTCTATCTGCGAATACGAACCGATAACATCTTTTTGGGTCTTGCTAGACGTGTTACTGTTTTGGCATCTTGTTCATGTCTAGTCCTTTTTTTTCGTGAGACACATTCATGTGATGATGTGGCAAGCTGTTTAAACCTAAAGTTTGTACAATCTCAATCAATGAACACTGGCAAATTGATCTCACAATTGCTCGTAGCTAGAAAGTTCTATTACATTGGTCAAATCTGGATTAAATTATTCAAACACAGCTCAATAGAATTCACTGGTAAGCGTTTGCGTCCATGATTCACAAGTATTTGTCGTCCAAACTCCTTCTGCTGCTGTATTTTTGTGTGGGCCAAGATCTGCCAAGATTCCCTCGGCTCATAATCTTGAAAAGAGAAAATGGTAAGAAGATGCCAGAGGTAACAGAACATTACAAAATCATTTCAGGCAAGAATCAAATACATGGGCATACAATAACACCACAAATACAAGCAGCAACAAAGAAGAAAATTAAACATGTCTTATGAAACAGTCTCCTACGGCTTCAATATGTTTGTGTGGGCCAAGATCCTCTCAGCTAATAATCTTGGAAAGAGAAACACGGCAAATCATAACAGTACATCAATGCATTGATGTCGAGTTTCGTGCAGGAAATGAAGAAGAATACAAAACTGTTACTTCACTTTAGGAAGAGTGGCTTGGGTTGCATTGATGTCAAGTTTCGTACAGAAAACAAAGAAGGATACAAATCAATTCAAGTGGATTTCCCGATAGAGGACAACAAGTTTGTGATGGCTCAGGTAGTTAACTCGTTGGGATCGGTTGCGAAAGCTCGCTGTAAAAGTGCTGTCCGTGTGTATTGTGATGAGCAATTAATACCAGACAAACCCTTAAAATAGACTCAGATGGTTGTGGAGAGTAACCTGGAATTAAACCACATACACTACTGCCCTGTATCATGCAGCATATTTCTACTGAGACATGTTACAAAACTTATCTATTCAAGATGATTTTTGTTGGGAAGGAATCTGAATTACCCACAGAAAGCTTATTTTTGTTATAATATCATAATATTCATATTGGCCAATTGAGAATGCGAATTCTCCAAGTAATAATCTCATCCTGCGTGTAGTGTATTCTAAATTCTGCGGAATAGAGAAGCTGGTATGATCAGATTGCTCTATGCTTGTACAGCAGTATCAGATGCCATTCTGTTAGCAATTCTGCCATTCCAAATTCTGGGTGTACTGATTTCTTGAAGTGGCATTTTCACTTCTTTGCCCATTTCTAGAAGTGACAGTGCCGCTTCCTTGCTAGGAGTTGAAATCTTCTGACCCTGATAACGATCTTTAGCTGCTGCATGATAGGCAAGTACACGTTCCATAAAGTCTACACGAAGAAGCGACATATCCATTGTGTTTTCGGTATATTCCAAATCTGGGTATTCACATATGAACTCGATGGCGCGATCATTTATTCGCTCGATTGCCAATTGAACCTTGTCGCCATCGAATGTTCCATCGTAGACTGTTGATCCTTTCACGTAGCAGTATATCGTAGCTAGTGAAACCGTACCGAATGAATTTTCATTCCCATCGAATACACCAGCCATTGCGAGGAAGTTAATAGCATCCGCTGATTTGTTCAGAGTCCCATGGGTATAGAAATTGTGATTCATTTTTGTTACCGCTCTCATTATTTCTCCTGCAAGCTACATCATCGCGAGAGATGAATTTCAATTAGCAATGACGAGTCAAATATTTCGAAAGTACTGCAGAGATCTCGCCGCTCACCGTGTCAGCTTTGCCTCTCTTTGGTGCGAGACCCGCCAAATGATCGTATTCGTCCTGGTACCTTCCTGTGCCCTCGCTATCCCAGTATGTGTTGGTGAACTTCTCCTTCTCTTGCTCGGCCATCATTTATTACTATTACTGTGGCATCGACGTGAATAAAAAATGTGAGAGGTTTGGTATGACGCGGTTGGCGAGGAGGAAGCGTACTTGTTAGGGCTAATCAAATGAATTATTATACGAGAGAAAGTCCTACACACAAGGTATCAAACAATATATTTTCCACAGTTGATTAATTAAAATACACTTTTGCATAACCCTACATTTCGCAATCTGTCACAATCTGTCACAATCACATCGAAATACAAAACAAAAGCGGCAACAAACAGCATCATCTTGGCACCCCCGACGGCAATCTCCACCCCTCTCTAGAGAGCATTCTGTCCACGATGCCGACGTTATCATTGGTTATCCGGGCACCTCCTGGCGAGGAGGAATTGGCGAAAAAGAGGAAACGCGACGACGACGAGGAGGAGGAGAATAAGGACGACGTCGTCGGCGGCAGCGGGGTGCGCGACTGCGATATCAAGCAGGATGATGGCGGCGGCTCGAATGAAAGGGCTGCGAAGAAGGCCAAAACTGAAGGAGACGGCGAGGAAAAGAAGGAATCAGTAGACGTGAAGAGGAAGCGACGGTCTGTCAGCAGCGTGAGCGACGACGTCAAGCAGGCGGCGACGGAGGATTGCGACTCAAAGCAAGGAGGCGCCACCAAGAAGAAGAAAAAGAAGGCCAAGAAGGAAAAGGATCCAAATGCACCCAAAGGTCCCATATCTTCTTACCTATTCTTTGGGACGGCCATACGCCCGGGGCTCCAGGCGTTGGGCCTGAACGGCTCGGGTCCAGAAGTGGGCGAGCGATGGAGGGCGTTGACTGCGGAGGAAAAGCGGCCGTACGATGTCATGGCGGCTGCGGATAGACAGAGGTACGATCGGGAGATGGTGGCATATTATGCGAATCTGGCTACGGCTGGTGCGGGCGAGATCACTCCGACTTCAAACAATGATGTCGTCGACGGCGGTGGTAAGCAAGTAGCAGGTACTACAAAGAAGGATAAGAAAAAGGCGAAGAGGGGACCGAAGAAGAGGGACCCCGATCTTCCCGAGGGAATGTGTACATCCTTTGCCTTCTTTCAGAAAGAAATGCATCTCAAAACCAAGGTGGAAAATCCAGATCTTACCGGGTTGGAGGTGACTCAAACCATAGGTCGGTGGTGGAATGCAATGACCGAGGAGCAGAAAAAGCCGTACGTACAGATGCAAGTGAAGGATAAGAGGAGGTTTGATAATCGGATGGCAGTTTATAATGCGAATCTTCAACAGGCAGCAGAGGTGGATAAGATGGAAGATGATGACGAATATGACGAGAAGAGTGGGTGGAATGCAATGACTGAGGAGCAGCAAAAGCCGTACGTGCAAATCATGCAAGTGGAGGATAAGAAGAGGTTTGATGAACAGATGGCAAATTATACTGCGAGTCTTCAACCGCCAGTCGATAGGAGGACGAATGATGTTGGTGATGGTGGAATGGACAGTGAAACTCGTCATACCCTGCTTTATGGTGCAGCGGCCAGGGGTGCGAATTTTTCCATCATCGCTGCAAAGCAGAAGACTGGAGATCAGAAGCAGTGCAAGTCGACAGTGAATGCATCTGTATCCTCTGCGAAAGATGACGAGGACGACGATAAAGTCCAGTGTGCTATTTGCAATGGAATGATTAACGTTTATGAGGACGAGGCCGAGTTTTGTCAGAATGCTAAGGACTGCGAAGCATCATTTCATAAAAGTTGCTTGGTCAAGTATGACTTGGAACCGATGTTCGAGGACCTTGCTTTGACAAAGAAATGCATCAAATGCTGCACGCTCAAACCAGAAGATGAAGTGGATATGGATGACACGCTCTCTGGAATGAATTTCGTGGTGGATACGAAACGTGATGCAGATGAAAAGACTATCCGTGCGTTCGGTGGAACTTGGTCGAGAGAAGTCAATCCTGAGAAGGCTAGTGAGTTTTATGCATGTATCATCAGTATGATTATTGAATGGAAAACATCTCAATACAATCTAACTACATGTTTGCTCTGTTTTGTAATCTTTCAAAACACTAGCGTGGTACGTCGTCAATGGAACTCAAACAAGAATCAAAGTTGATAAGGCCCTGGAACACGACATTCCCTTCATCGGCCCAGCCAATATCCGACTTCTTGCGCTAGTGAAGACAACTGCTGATCAAGTCAATAGCCTGCCTAGCATTTTGCCGCGTATAGACTTTGCTGTTACGCCTGTACCGTCAACGAGGAAGAGTGTACGCGGCCGTGCTGTCGTATCGAAACCAGCTGCCAAGAGGCCAACGAAGAAGGTTGCTGTCACGTGTATACTAGCCCCAAACGAAGCTGCTGGAGAGATGGATGATTCGTCCGCACGTGCATTGGCAGTCGCCATCGCCGGTAAGAAGAAAGCTGCAAGGGCTGCATCCAAAGAGTCGACGGTTGAAGAAAACAAGGAGAATCATGCCAATGCCAGCATCGTTGGGGAGAAGGACGGCGGCGGCTCTATTAACAATGAAAGTAAGAAAGGCATGTTTGCAGGCTTGTCCAAGTCCATGATGGCAGCGAAAAGCAAGGGTGAATCTCTGGTGAAGAATGCTTCCTCTGCTTTCCGTGGGAAGAAGAAGGCTGCCAAGCCATCTACTGTTTGTCGTCGTGAAAAGGGCACATCCTCCAACAAGATTTGTGCTGAGCTGGAAGCTATGGCAGGAACAGTGGCAGCAAAGTTGCCCCTTTGGCAGAAGATCAAAGGCAGTGCCAAAGCAAAGGAAGATGATGATAGCTCTACTGCAAGCTCTTCTTCTTCGGATGATTCGATTTGGAAAACAGGGCTTCCGTCGTCTAAGCAGGAGAAAGGTGATGGTGATCGAAAAGCTGGAGGAGCTACGATGAAGAGTGATACTGAGAAGGCAGACGCTGTGTGCGAGGATGAGGTTGAGGATTGTGGTGGCGATTGGCAGCCAGAAGGTGAAGGAGACGAAAGTTTTGAGGATGCAAACTTGAGCGTGAGCAAAGCTGAGGATGCCAAAACTGCAAATGCAAAGAATGGTGCCAGAGAAGAGGAGAAGGAGCGTACGAAGACTCGCGACGTTGAGTCTCCTGCCAGTGATAGTGCGAAGGTTGTTGCTTCCAAATTCAATGATGATGAAACTCCAGTGAAAGCAAACACATCGAACAAAGTTGGCAATAAGAAGCAACCACCTCCTGCCTTTGATGCAGCGGTGGATCAAATTGCCGAGGCAGCAAACCCTACTACGTTGATCCGCTCAACAAGAATGAAACTTGTTCCCGTCACTAAGCCTGAATGCCAGGCGGCGCTCCGCGACAGGGGCATCACGTACTCAGAGCCAGATTATTTAGTCGCGGGGGGGACAGATGAGTACAACGTTGCTCGAGATGACATTACTCTTGAAGTGAAATGGACAACAGGTGCAAATGGCAGTATCCAACTCGTCTCGAATCCAAATCAGCCGTCCAAGGCGACGTTGGGGAGGAATATGACCACAGGTATCGAGTGGTCTGCAATTTCTCGAAAGCTTTGCGAAGTCTCCTTGAAACACGGTCTACTTCAGAAAAGCACATCAATCCCCACTGCATTCCTGACCATGATGAAGCCCGCTCAGGACCATGCAGTCTGCCTAGACGGACACGAGGTGAATCAGCCTGTCGGAAAGAGGACTGTGTTGAAGAATGGTGATATTTTGTCCTTGTACGGTCCTACAGGTTTTGCATATCGAGTTGAGATATCAAGGGATGGTGAAGAGCCTCTTGATCCCATTAGACTCTTTTCGTAGAGCTAGGCATGCAAATCTCGGGAATGTTTCTTTGGGGACTTCGCCAGAATGTAGACTATGAAAAGGCTTACTTGAATTGCCGTGTGGATTGTATCTACATGGACATATTCCTGCCAAGATGTTCGTTCTTTGTAGAAAATTATGTTTCAAGACAATATGAAAAATTGTACTTCTAAAGATGAAAATTCATACACATACTTCCTTTTTTTAGTACAACTACAGGCCTTGCATCAAGTTGATGTCAGTTGGAATTGAAACTGACTTCTCAAGTTGTTCCATAACGTAATCAGATCCACCATTCAACCGAAGTTTCACATCATGGTACGCTATCAGTGTCGGTCTATGCCCAACGGAAATAAATGTTAGCCCAGGACGTGAGAGTTTCACTCCGTTCTTGCCTTCACCTACTCTCTTAAGCTCTTTTTGCGCCATATTCCGTAGTAGTGAGTACATTTTAGCCTCAGATACGACATCTAGGGCAGAAGTGGCTTCATCCTAGGGTGTTTTGAACGCGAGTAGTTGAGGAGTCAGTCAAGAATGATACCAGCAATAGATAGCATGAAAGAAAAAGAAAACAAACTCACCAATATGACTAGACGGGGTTGGTTGACGACAAGCCTGCCGAACGCCAAACGTTGCTGCTCCCCCAAACTCAGAGTATTTCCCCAATCTAGAACTGCATTAAGTCCCTTGATTGGATCTCCATCTCCAAATCGATATGGCAACTCACGAAGATCCACCATATCCAACACATCCAACAAGTCTTGATCAGTCATCGATCGCAGCAAGTGAGCACGGCTTAACCTATGTCCCTCTGGGTAGTCATCAGGGTTCAATGACTCAGTCGAGGGGTATAGAAGTTGATCTTTCAGAGATCCAAGTGTACAGTACGGTCTCTGTGGCAAGAAATAAACTTCATCGTCGGGTACTCTTGTTATTTCGCCTGATCCCGCCGTCCAAAGACCAGCAATGGCACGTAACAGACTGCTCTTCCCTGCTCCAGAATTACCAACGATGAGCAAGTTTTCACCCTCGCGCACAGTCAGGTCTAGATTCTCAATTAATGATCGTTTACGATCGGGCGTGACGAGGTCAAGCTTGTTTGTTTTTAGGAGAACATTCTCGCCATTGGCGATGTCTGTCATCCGCTCAAGATTCAGTTGTATAGTGCCTCCAAGAGCTGATTCTTCTTTGGATCTACTTCCATCAGCATCCGCTGGTTTCATAGACACATCAATACTATCAGTCACATTAAATTCTTTCGGCAGCGCCAAGAGTCCATCCTCGCTGCTCCTCGATAAATCAGCCTCCCTAATAGCAAGGAAGAAGGATGATAGACGCTCAATCCCCGCCGAGAAGGTACTGAGCTGTTCAAACTGACTCACGATAACAGTCAAGTCGCTCAAAATGTGATTGAATGCTCCAACCGACTGTGAAATTACTCCCAATTGGATGGTTCCAGCAAAGTATTGCGGAGCCACCACTGCCGCGGGAACCACCTGGATCAAGTACTGATAAGCCGTCGTGAACAACTCGAGATTACGTTGGGCTACATTGATATCCCTTCTATTATCAATCACTCGTGATAGCCTCGATGACACCTCCTTACCCTCGGCGTCCTCCCCTCCGTAAAAGGCAATGGACTCCGCATTCTCTCGAATACGCACCAGTAGGTATCGCAAATCAGCTTCCCGACGCAGTTTGTCAAAGTTGAGCGGAAGGAGGGATCTGCCGATGTAGGTTGTGAGAACTGTACCAAATGCTGCATAGCCAATGATTGTGGCGAATAGTTGAGGTTGGATGGAGTAAAGGATGAGAGAAAAGGAGACTAGATCAATGATGGAGGTTACTACTGTGATGAAGAGTTGGAGACTGAATGCCGTGAATGTTCGCACCTGTGGATAAATGCAGAAAGGAACAAAAGATTTTGGGATAAGTTCAAATGCATGACTATGATGCAAAATAAATAAGTGAAAGCAAATGAATACAAATGGTGAACGTACGTCCTCGGTGATTCGCTGATCAGGGTTGTCAATGCGAGCGGTATGCGTAGAAGAATCATCACTGTCATCAGTAGACAAAGAATTTATGGAATCAGTTCCGTCATCCTTTGCATCAGAAGATGAAGAATCCCATCCCGATACTCCCGAAATGTCACGTTCCAGAGCATAGTAAACTCGGTTGGAATTGTAAAGCTGCAGGGTGCGATCTGTCATCCATTCTCTCCAATGCACTGCAAGTTGTTCTCGTTGAAATCTATGCAAAAGGGGGGGAAATAAAGAATGAGCAAATGATATGAACATGTGATATATGTGATATGAACATAAGATATGAACTTAATATCAACATATACAGTTATAAATTGCTGCAATAAATGGCCAAAACAACATGCTCATATATGAATCAAAACTGACCTGTAAAACACTGCAACAGGAGCACCAACCACCAATGCCCCACCAAACTTTAACATCATGGAATAAAATTCCGCCGTATCCTTGTTACTCAATGCATTCCAAAAATCTTTACTAATGTACGAGAATGCAACGGATACACTACTATTCATCAACGTGAAAACAA
>JALLAU010001400.1:0-18841 GCA_036939495.1 Thalassiosira hispida | reverse complement strand
AGGACATCGTACGTATGTAGACCTGGTACAAAAGCCCGTTCCTTTGCTTCCTTTTTTAGCTTTCCTTTTGCGTTCCCTGCTTTCCCGGAACGAGGTATGCTCTCTGGAGGCCAAAAATACCGGAATTTACGGAATTCCGGGGGAACTTACACCCTAGGCAGTCATAGTAAGAAGCTATTACACTGTGATTCTTCTCGTCTATTGGATTCAATTTCCAAAGCAACTTTATATTCTTTAACCAGTTTTCCCATGGATTTAATTGCTTTACGCCTTGGCTTGTTTCCAGAGTGTCATTGCCGACGAACGCTTCCGAGAGGAATATTTCTGCTCTATTTGTTGACCCGCAATCATTGGTAAACAATTTTGTCTCCTTGACGGCACTCATTGGCAAACTATCACGTTCGGTAGTTATTTCTTTATTTTTCTGTTCAGTTTGGCAAGAACAAGATCAATTCCATTGTATATTGAGTGTATATGCATGTGCATGTTATATTTCATTGTCATTAGTGAGTTTCAACTAGTCACCATGAAACACCCTAACTCGTTTGTCTCTCTTACTCGATTAGGGTATTTCACGAGATCCATTCGATACACTCTATTTGGCGACCGTCATAATCTCAGTATCTGTCTCTCTTACCTGGTTATAAATAATGATATGTGGGGCATCATTGTCCATCGCCGCTGCTGGGAGTTCAGTCAAACCCAATTGATTACCTAAGAAATTCTGAACTATGCTCCCTACCTTCTGGCTCTTTAATACACCGTGGTTCACCGATGGCGCTTTCAACGTGAACTCGTTGATTCTACCTTCTTTTGGTTGTAGTGATGCCATGAGTAGAAACCATCCGCCATACATCTCTGCTTCTATCTCCTTGGTGATATCCTTTATACCAGATATGGCGTTCTTACTCGGCGAATGAGCCATATTGTCTTCCTCTCTGCCTAATTTGTATGGTTTACAATCCTGAACGGACGCTTATGTCCACACTTCCTCGATTCTGTACTTAACTGCTGTGTTGGAGTGAAGCGGCTTCGTTGCCGTTGAATCGTGTCGGCTTAGCTGCAGCTGGTGGTGTTCCTATTTCCCTTGTTGATCTATCTTCGTTGTTTGTGTAGGTTGGTCTCGCCGTTCGTCTGTTATGCTCGCGGGAGCTGGCTCTGTTGTTGGTGATTTGGCTTGGCGTATTCACAGTTGCTGCTGTTTACTTCCCTTTTGTTGTCGACTACTCGTTGTCTATGCAGTTGCTCTCCTATTTATATTATTTTTCTCACGTGTGGCTGGACAGCAATAATGATTTTGTGTAGCATGTCTTAGTTCTCACTTTGGTTTCCTCGGACACATTGTAGGTCCCGATTCGAGTGTCTTCACGAATCTATATCACTATTATGTGGTATAGACATTCTCGTGTGTCAGACCGGTTTTCACCTATACAGTCTTGGTGTGGTCACTTTTAGTACTTACGTGTACCTAATTGTGGTTCATTTTGGATGTATTATATATCCCCGCGCTCATTATATATGCGCTAGGTCATTATGCTGTGTTGTGTCCATATCCACCATCACTCGAATGCGTCTATTGTTTATAGTCTAGGTTTGGCATTTGTATGTGTCAATGGCCAATTGAACATATTATATTGCTTATGTAAATCCTATTGCGTTTTTATTTGTCCCTTCAATTATCCAAATCCATTTGTATATCTAGATGAGATTGTACTAGTTCACCCTCTCGCGTTTGTATTTGTCCCTTCAGTTATTCAAAGACATTAACTTATCTGGATGAGAATGTATTAGTTGATGTATTAGTTTCATGTCAAAAGGGAATGGAACGTCGATATCTTTTGCGGTATCTTTTCTGACTACTTCACAAGTCTTTTGAAAACGCGAATGGAATGGTAATATCCTTTGCGCTATCTTTTCTAACTAATTCTCATAAGTCATTAACTTATCTGGATGAGAATGTATTAGTTGATGTATTAGTTTCATGTCAAAATTGCGGTATCTTTTCTGACTACTTCACAAGTCTTTTGAAAACGCGAATGGAATGGTGATATCCTTTGCGCTATCTTTTCTAACTAATTCTCATAAGTTTTTATCAAGACCATTATGTTAATCTATAGGGCTTTATGTCTTTATGTTTCTCTAGGTTCGTGAGTTATTACTGTAATTATATCTTAGCTGGTTCTTGTCTGGTGACATTCTCTCTTTTCACAGAGAAATATTCATGTCTTTACTCGTAGATGCAATGTTTGTACCGACTCTTCTCGCAGCTCTGTCCGCTACGTTTACATGTTTTTTCTCCACCTGTCACAGCTTGCTCATATCATTTAGATATATTAAACATAATTACCTTGGCTTAGTAATGATATCTCGACAGAAAAGTCACGTCATTTCTCGAGATGGTGTTGTCAGTGTCTAGAGATCACATTTTGTATGCTCTGTGCTGGCATTATGCATATTTTGCTTGCTTTGTGTTGGTAAAATGATATGTTCTCGCCCATCTCTTTTGGTTCTCAACCATCTCATTTGGTTCACAACCAACTCGTTTGGTTTTGCATAATCTTGCTTGGTGATCTTGCTATTTTATTTTTGCCCTCATTTTTGCTCTCACAATTTTTGAAGTCACTTCGTCCAACATCCATAACTCGTTACACGCTGTGCTTCCTCTCTCTATAATATTATCCAACATGTCGTCATCCTCTGGGCCACCCTCTCCTCCCAATTCTACCACCACCAAAGCCGTCTCTGACGAAGCAACAACAATCGATGCTCGCCGAGACGCAGTGAAAGCCTTTGCATTATCCAAAAACACAGAGACTGCTTCTGGTGGCGGTCTGGCACGCACGAGCCCCCCTGTCAATGCAATCGTTCCAATTCGTACACCTGTCACGCTGTCACTTCCAGGCACTCCTGAAAAGCCCACAGCCGCGTCGACGCGTTCATTTCCATCGTCGGTCCTGCCTAATACTGTTACTCCAACCAAAGGCTATCCCGTCGCGAAGCGCAGGATCAAAGATACATCGCCTGCTGATGAACCACCTCTCGCTAAACACAAAGTTGAACCAAAGATGACCTTGCCTGAGGTTGATTTCAGTACTCACTCATCTACCATCACTGCATACATGAACCGTATGAAACCCGGCACGTCAATCGCCCAAGGTGAACAGGAAGTCATAGCTTTCGTCTTAGGCACATTCAACCTTCCTGAATTGAAAACGCTATGGGACACTAACAAAGGTGGTGCATACCCGGCGAAGAAGAAACTCCTTGTTGCGGCGTTAGCAAGCTTGATACTAGGGAAGCGTAACACAGTGGTTGGTTGCATTGAATCCGTACTAGAATCAACAGAAACGTGAGTGATAGGTGGTTTCATTGTGTTACATCGATTTACCCTATTTTGTTTCTGTCTGGGTATTGCATGATGTATTTGGTTTGTAATACCCTATTTTTCGGTATATCTCTTGTGTCTCATACTCCGTTAATATTACATCCATTTCTACACCGGTTATATACAGGGTTGTCGTTCAGAATGAGATGTCAAAAGATCCTGCTCTTTTCACTTCGTTTATTGATGCTGCTTCGTATTTTATATATGGTAAAAAACCAACTACTAACATGTTCATTCTTCTAGAACTATCTGGAGCTATCATTGCGTGGGATGCTACAAATGTAAAACATTTACAAGCTGCCAACGGTTCCACTGGACACCCTTCCAAATTCCATTCGTGGAAACTATTTGATAATCATGCGGACGCTGCTCTTTTTTCTGCACGTTTGAAGAGTGTTGGTAAAGCCATTGTTGGGTTACAGCTTGGTGCGCTTGCCGAACCGAAAAAACCGTAAGTTCTATTCTATATTTCATATCCAATATATTGCTTTTGTCTTTGCTTTCGTTTTGCTTCCGTCTAAATAGCTTTTGTCTATTGCCGTTGTTTTAAGTGATTTAATTATCAAATGCTCCAACGACAAAGCTTGTTTGAATAGTTTTGTGCAACGGGTTGGTATAGCGCATTATGGTCTCGATGTCGACGATTCGTCTATTGTGATCATTATGTATGACAACACCCATGTGTTGCTGCATGCAAGTGATTCAGCCACCTACGAGTACCTCAGTTCAGCCGACAAGTCAAAATTCATGTCATGGAAAGTATTTGAGTCGCATGATCCAGCAATTGCATTTGATGTTCAACTTGGGTCGTATGCTGAGGCTGTGTTACAACGGAAACAGGCCACCGATGGCCCGCCTAACACTGATTGGACCGAAGAACAAGCTGAGGGTTTCCCACAACGGATGGGTCAGATGATGTACGAGGAAGATTTAGCGGTTGGGGTTGATAGAGGTACTAACTCTGGTTTTACAGGTGCTGCTTCTGTTGGTGTGGCGGCGTCTCAGTTGGGGTCTACGTCACAGGTGGTGGGGTCTACTTCTCTATTACAAGGTGAGGCTATTGTTCCTTCGGCAATTGGAGCTCCCGTTAGCTATGACATGGTTAATGTCAAGTTGGACCTTGGCAACACCGGTGTGTTGGCTGGTAGTCCTGCCGGGGTTGAATTTGCCATTTCAAGTGGTTTTCCTCACAAGAGTCGGAATATTATTGTATACATGGGGGCCCTCACGAAGTTGAATGGGAACTTGTGGCACTTCTCCGCTGAGTACCTTTTACGCTTCCTTACAGCGTATGCGGCCCAGTATCTCACTCCCTATGGCAAGCACGTCCCCTCTTTTTTTCTTACGCTCAAAGGTTATCCTACATGTAACCGCAGCCGACCAACCAAATTTCTACGTTCTAAAACAGGTTGGACCAAGCAAATGATAATGTTTGTTATCGAGGTGCCTAAATTGGGTGGATATCGCATCGATGACTATTTCCAGCAGGCGTTCAATACCATGGCCAGTAATTTCAAAAATACTTCTGATCCTGCCTGTGGTCTTGATTACGCCAACTATTTGGCCGAACACAAGGAGTCAGCATACAACCATGCAATCGGCGAGACCTCATCTAAGAAAAAAATTACACACGATGAGCTCGCCAAGGAGATGCAGACAAAACTTGTGAATGCGTGGTCGAAGAAGATAGTCGAGTACAATGTGCCTCTTGACAAGTATCTCACTTATGGTCATATCAAAGAATTCCTTGTCGACCGGTGTGGGTACGATGGGTGGTCCGATGTTGCAAATGAATTGAAAAAGAGCATCATTGGCAAATTTCCTCGTATTGCATTGCCTGACTGGCATGAAATTGAGATGGATGAGTACTAGGTTTATTCTGGCATTGGGAAGTTGTTTTGGGTGTTTTAGATAATGAGGTGTTGCTGTTGTACGAGGATATTGTCTTTTGATCCATCTTTTGTTGGACTTTTTTCTGTAGCAATAACGCTACTTAGGTCGTTGTGATTTCATCAACATCAACCACTAACCGCTTTTTTATCGTGTACTATATTCGCATTTATACAGGTGAGAATGGTATGTTTACGGAATTTATTGATGGTGTTACTGGTCGTGTTGCTGGCATTGTTGGTTCCAGAGAGTTGGTCCAAGATTCTATGGTTCAAGATTTGGCAGTTCATCGATGCAGCCTTTATTGTCGTCCCTTCTGTTTATTTACCAACATTGGTTTGGAGCACGACCGGTTTGTTGCTCCTGAACCTGTCTCATTCCCCTTCGCGGGTCTCGATGATGATCATGGCTTCATCCATCCATTTGCCGATAATGGCGACTTGGCTTCGTTGATTATGAGTTTTTGTGCACCAAAAGACATGCGAGCCGCAGCATCTATCAACAAACTATTTTTCAAGTCATTGCTGCTCTACGATGTGATTCACAATTGCCTTCATTCTGGTGGTTCGTCATATAAATCAATGACTCGTCTTCATTCCCTGTTCGCGGAGAAGTCCATTTTCCCCATGACTGCTTTTCGTTTGCTATCAATCTGCACTGGGACCGTCTGTGAGTACTGCCGGAAGGCTACGAATCTAAACCTGAGTAAACCAGGTAAAACATGCACGGTCCGTCAGTCATTTGGGGTCTTAGCATGCTTTAAGTGTTTATCCAACACTGATGGTGTTATCACGCGTCAATTTGGTAGCGATGGATCCCACTACTACTCATTGACTGCTAAATTCTCCAAGCTTAGATGGTCTACTCAACATTGCAGGAACTTTCACAATCAATACTACCTGGCCCATCGCTATGCCCTATACCAGATCTTCGAGTATCATCGGGTGCGCTCACATCCATATGGGGTGCGATTTTTTGATCTGGAAGATGAGCCTTCAACTCATGATGTGGGTTCAGAGTCAAGCGACAGGTATGAAGTTCTATGGGCTACTGCCCAGACGGACTCCTTTGGGCAACCGACAGGTCCCGTCTTCGTACGGTCGTACCTTGAAAATCTTGTTTCCTATCTTGAGGAACCGGATAACCAAGGCATTGACCATTATTTTGAACACATGATCCCAGGAATGCCTAAATCAAACGAGTATGACCTTATCATCGAGGCATTCGATCGTGCTCTACCTGGTTCGTGGCAGAAGAATCGGGAGAATCAAATACTGCTTCGTTCCATCAGAGATGTCCGCCAGTACAATAAGATTGAATGCGCAGTACAAGCTATGGCAATGGTTGCACTCCAAATGTCCGCTACCAACCTCCGAAAATGGCGTCTCGAGTTCATGGGTCGCACACGCCCTACCATACCGTATGATCAGCAATCTCTCATCATGCGGCGTTTGGTGCTGCTTTATCGAGAAATTCCCTACCCGTACGCTAAGTGGTGTATAACCTTTGACACTGGGCTTCTCAGCATGGATCGACAACTTCATTACTGTTTAGGCTTTTTCATTCGTTCACCCCGTATGTTAAAAACCGACGAAGCCAGGACCATGGCGCAGCTTGTTTTCAGGGAATGTTCTTCCCATGTTTTTCTCATGGACGTTCCAGGGGTTTATCTTCTTCCCAACGTTGCTGCAGAGGATAATGGTTGGCTGGTCCGCACCACATTCGGTCCCGGTTACAGGCGTCAGTATCGAGCGTCCAGTATACCTCGTTATCCCGAGTGGACAGACAGATCGATGAATAGATGCGTGTAGTCTGACAGTTTATATTGCTAGAATAGGATATTGTTATTTGTCGTTGATTCCATTTGAGCTAGGCTAACTTTGCTAATGTTATTTCATTCAACATCTTCCCTCGAATAATGATAGGGATAAGTCACCGAGAAAAGAGGACTACGGCTGCTATTACGAGGCAACGGAACCGTATTTCCTCTTGGCAGCGCATTATCGATGATGAATCTTACTACATCACTCTCATATCCACGGTGATAATATGCGAGTTGCGCCATCTGGTGACCGAATGCATATCTGATGACCCTAAGATGGCATATTTTGATCCAGAAGCAGGTATTCTTCTCAAGCAAGTGCAACGACAAGCTTGTTTAGTTTATCATAACCTTTACCGAGGAGTAGCAGATTATGTTACGGTGAGGGAACATCACGACGTATCGATCAATGGTCGTAGAGGAATCATTAATGGCTTTGATCCTATCCGCCATGAGTTTCTCGTGCGTCTTCAAACCAAAGCCGTACCCTGTCCTGGGAGGTTCTCTGGCGAGAAGCGTCTTATAAACGCACGTTTCCTCGCGCAAGTACCCTTGATTACTTATGCCAATCATGGACGCTTAAGGACGCCAATCAAGCCTACAATGCACCATGTTGTCATCACGGCTGTATGCCCCCGTGGTGAAATACATCACGTGACCATCCCAATTGAAAGAATAGTTCTGGACGTCATCACCGGCGACGATGACACGAGGCCATCAACCTCATTGAGCCATGTTAGACCGCTCGTTGCTGCGGCTGCAATTCAATCTGTTCTGCAAAACATTGTTCTCGGCAAGAGGCGTCGTCATCGGAGGCGAATTCGTGGGAGTCAGTGTGACTCACCCTTTCCTACGGTTATAGCCCCTCCCGTTGTAGAATGCAAATGTTGCCCCGGGGGAACGTCCAACCCCCCCGGTACCCATACTTGTGTAGATTGTTGCATGGATCCGTCCGCGCCATCGCTTGGTATCGTTGTTGGTACACCATCACCTGTACACGATCTGGGTGATGACTTTATCCAACAATCAGGATTTGACCCCAACTTGCTAATAAACCGCGACGCCTTGCGCTTCAACCTTCCGTTTCTTACCCGGGATGGCATCTTAATGTCTGCAAGTCAACAACTGAACGAACTTAATCTATCACCTCTAGTTCAAACAGTCCAACCCGAGGAAGTTTTATGTTCGCGTTTGGTTATTCATCCTGTACACATCAACAATGGCGATTTATATTCTCTCTACCCTCACGAGTCAATATCAGACTCGGTCATTGACCTTTGGAATAATTGGTTAGTTAGGGTATTTCGATGTATCAAATCGTTTCGCCCTAACATCCTGTTAATCATCTCATCATCATGTTTTCGTATTATTCCAGGCTTACTGCACAACTACCAGAGAACACAGTTGTTGCATTATCAATTGAAGTGCTACCACGTATTGCATGCACCACAGATATCAAATCCATTTCAAAAGAAGTGCTACATGATTACAATGATATTTTTAAGGCTAAGATTGTTGTGATGCCGATGAATGTTAACGGCTTTCATCTATTGGTGGTATTGATCAATCCTGGTGGGATACTAGAGCATACAAATTGTGATTATATCGGTTCAATTCCTATGATGCTTTTGCTTGATCCGTGTGATCACTCTACATGGTTCAACGAGAAACATTTATCAAGGCGAATATGCATCTTCTTGAATAGCATGTGGGAACTGAAACATGCAGATACAGTGAGACCTCCATTCACCTCCAAGAGTTTCCCATGTTGTAAACCAAAAGGTAACTGCATATATGTATTAATCTATGTTTATAACATCTATATCGTTTGTCTCATTTTAACCACAACCACTTATTTTAGTGCCAAATGCGACAGTTATGGCTGATAATGGTGTTTATGTACTACGTTTCGTACATGCCATCATTTCGTTACGTGATACAGTATTCACGACCAACGACTTGGTCGAGTCATGTCATTCAGCTCTCACTACTACCGATTCATTCCTGTTTAATCCGCTGGATATATGGCGGATTCGCTCGGAACTGTTTGTCTTCGTGCAAAGATTAACTGTGATGTTCAAGGTAGACAAAATCTCCGAGTATTCACCAGACATTATAACAGATACCCAGTATCAATCAACTGTGAAATCGCCCCAGTTACCTCTCGCTCCAATTGATGGGAGTTGTACTGACCCCGACACTCAGTTTACCGTTCCACGGCTTTTGGACTTTGATTTTTTGACTGGTTTGATTGAGGTAGGTGACATGATTGAGTACCGCCCGCGTGAGTCACTTTTGAACGTCGACCCCGAGAATTTCACACTTCGAGCTACGGTGATTGGTATCCGACTTGAAGCGGATGGTATGACAAAGTCATTGCAACTGAACACCGGAGATTTTATCGTTGATCCCCTCCACCTTGTCCGGCGTGTGTCGATGCGTAACATGCAAACGAACCAACCCATGTACAATCCTATTCGTGCGTGGAGGGAACTGAGTTCAATCATGTTACACCCTACCGAGTTTGTGCCAACTCATGCGATGCATTCGGCGCTTGACGGTTCCAGACCGAATGAAGCCAACGATCTTGGTCGTCAGTCCGAGACAAATTGCCACACCATAGCTGACCACGTCGCCCCAGAAATGAGTCATCCAGATAACATTGTCGTTGATGATTTCTCGCATAACAAGAGACAGAGTAGTTCGGAACGATATAAGAATACCAGCAATAAACTTGACGAACCGCGCACTGGTGATTTGGGCAGTTGCCTTAATTGGATGACGGACAACCACGAGAAATATAAAGAGGTAGAATTTCTCAACAACACGTATCGAAAATTCTTGGCGATGGGCGATATAGCGAGCTTTTATAAGCTGGTCGCCACTGTCACTGAATCCGAGTACAAGACGGAGAAAAAACTCATCAAACAAAAACTATACGATCGCAACAAAGCTAGGTGGATCAAGATGACAATTCTCTTACCGTTGTGTTTCTTTTCGATGTTCACGGGAATTTTCGGTTCGATTAGACATAATGTGGTTGTCGATGACAATTACGACTCAACACAGACATTGCGAGAATTTAATCGGAAAGAAGGAACCGTGAAGTTTGAACGAACGGTGTCGCTGCTGAGTATCCAAACATGTTCCATCTGTCGTACTAGTCAGATGGATGTTATGACAAAAGAACCAGCAGTTGAGGACATTCATATTTGTGCAAAATGCACAACGCACAAACTAAAGCCAGATTACTACCTTCAGGCAAGGCTTCAACCTATTTGGTATGAGAGGATAGCAAATGCGACGTCTCACGAAGATTACAAGTTGGATGATAATGGAAACAAGATCGTTCGGTACGACATTCCTCGACAGCTGGCATCACTGACGATGTCTGAACAATTGTTAATCCGTCGTTGTGCACCTTATATACCATGTGTGCATATCAGTGGTGGTTTCATGGGCATTAAGGGCCACTGTGTGGCTTTTCCCCAAAACATCACTGACATGTGCAATGTGCTCCCTCAACGTCCAGAAAGCGTCGTCACCTTCATTAGGCAAATGGGTAACAAGGATACATCTGCTGTTTTTCTCAAACACATGCGCGTCTCAAAGAAGAAGGTTGTTAATGCACTTCAATGGCTGAAACTACATCACGAAGGATATCATGATATCACCATTGATGTGACACAGTTGGACTGGATGAAAGGAAAGGATGTGGCCACAGTTGCTGCAGACTCGTTCAATGTACCTATCGATGAGCAATCCCGTGCCGACAATCGTCAATTTGTTTCGCAAATTCAATGTGCCGCTGATCTACGTTCACAGCGTGAAATGGAATTCTCTACAATGGCCATGTCGGATATTCACCACGTCCCTAATTTCTCACAATCGGAACCAATTCGTGAGTTAGTTAAAGTCACGGAAGCCACTAATCAAAGCGAAAAACTGCTTATGTTTCCACCACATGGTGATACCCCTATCAGGTAAGAATCGGATAATTCCATTGTTTTTAACAACTATTGTAATAATCAAGGCTCACGCTAAAGCAATACACAACCAACCAGTGAATACAAGTCTTGTGACAGGGTATTTGTGAATGCTTATCCATGGCTGTTCCCTGGGGGTATTGGTGATCTATACGATGAAGAACGTGGGTCGGTGAAAGACTTAAATGGACCCGTCAAGGATCTTCGTTCATGGGCTCGTCACCTTATTCAGTATTGTGATGGGAGGTTCTCGTCAGACCAGTTGTTCACGCTGTACGTATTCAATGTCATCCAAAGACATGATAACAATACTGATGGTAACTTCTTCTTCAAAGATGACAAATGGCTCGGTAGCAATCCTCCAACACTAGAAGAACTGAAGGATCAGATTCGTGGTGGAAATTTTTCTTATGTCAGTAAATTACGTTATTTTTCTCAGAAAATTAAGGGCAGCGATGGATTCTGGCGCAATAAGACACATGAGCTACAAGCTTGGATTGATTTCCACGTATCACGACAGCATGGTCCACCCACGCATTTTATAACCTTAACTTGTGCCGAAAATTGGTGGCCAGACTTGCGAAAAATATTCGCTGACCTCGAACGCTCTCGAGAAAAAATGATGGCGATTGATTCGTCTGACGCCACCACATCAAGAAGAAGAAAAAAAAGGAAAAAGGCTGTTAAGAATGGGACTGGGCTACATGAAGCTGAGGAAAAGACCGAGTCGCAGTTACTTGACGAATGCGACTTTCATGCAATGACTCGCGCTGTCCGCCGGTATCCGCTTTATGTCAATCAATACTTCATGAAACGAGCGAAGATATTCTTAGACATTTTCGCTCGCGATGTAATGGACCTCGAGTATTATTGGGGACGGGTTGAATTCGCGTCAGGACGTGGACAGATTCACCTCCATATACTTGGCATTGCAAAAGGAAAAGCTTATCTAACCGATTTTTACAATGCAAAGAAAGAGTCAGAGAAAATACAAGTCATTGAAGACTATGCAGTAAGGGTGTTAGACATGACAGCAGATGTGGATCTCGATGAATCACACACCAAACTTGACGACTTACATGTCACAACCTCATCACCTCTTGGTCGGCATTACTCAGAGTGCAGTAATTTACACGAGGATCACATTCACCTTGTGCAAGATTCAATGCTTCACCAATGCAATGATTATTGTCTCGGCCCACAAGACAAGGACAAGAAGACCCACCGCAATTGTAGATTTGGTTTTGGACTGGAGACGACTCCCAATGAAGGGGACACTCCAGGGCGAACGAACAGTTATGAATCGACCATAGAAATGGATCATAAAGGCATTGAACATTTTCTGTTACCACGACGGCATTCACAGAGGATTGTCCAACNATCATAAAGGCATTGAACATTTTCTGTTACCACGACGGCATTCACAGAGGATTGTCCAACACAGCAAGACCTTACTTCAGTCTTGGCGTGCAAACGCTGACATCCAACTACTCATATATCGATCAAATCCAGCAATCCCTGACATTGGAGAAATTGAGGCCGTCAGTCGATATTGCGTTGCATATGCAGGCAAACGGTATAAATCAACCAAACAAGAAATAGATATGATCCAAGATGTAATCCTGAGGTGAAACCATATTAGGGTGTTTTAACTTGTCTTCGTGATATCACCTAATCCCATCTGTTGTTCTATCACTTATCCACGACATCAGTACTTATGATAACGATTTCACAGGGGTTGATACCATCACGAAGAGATCACTAAACGCATTGACTGGGCATCGCACCATTGGTATACAAGAAGCAGTACACAACATTGGAGGGTTGGAGTTAGTCCTCTGCTCGGATTATATGACCGAAGTCAGTCTTGGGAAGGCATTATACATGCGCAAGAACGATAAGGAACCCGTATTTAAGAAGAATGATTTGGTCAGTTCTTATCGCAATAGACCGGCAGATCTTGACGACCTTTCGTTGGAACGCTACTTCTATGAACATTTCCGATCTAGGAAATTTTACAAAGATGAGACCTCAAAACGTGACAAGTACCGGATACTCGTACCGAAAGGCTTAAACTGTCGCCCTAGGTACCCCGTGAACTACGCGTACGCCAGAGGCATGATTGCCATGCATAAGCCATGGAGCGTGAGGAATCCAATGCAGGATTTACTGCAGGATAAGGAACGGACGGTGCAAACGTTCCTGGATATGATTGGCAAACGTGAACTACCACTATATGTCATATCTGAGTACCACCGAGCTGTCACTTATTCAAGGCAGTATAAACATGAATGCTTACAAAGGGAAGCCACGAACATGACACCTGAATTGGACTTCTTGAATATGGACGAAGACGAACGCCGGCAATACGAGCATTGGGAACACAGCTGCCATTTATCTGCCCAGAATACCCGCCGGTCCAGTAATCAGATTGGTGATAATTGTGCCTACATTGGTATAGATTATGATTGGTCGAAGCGAGTATTCAAGGGAATTCGTGGCATCGGTACCACTATGGGTGAAACATTCCCAGATTACCTAAAAGACTTCTTCTATGGTACCGCGCAGAGTACACACATCCATGTACCTCAAAAGAAGAACAAATCAGATTATATCTTGGAAGATTTGAATTTCGAACAACAATCTGTCGTTATTTGCGCGTTGGACGCTGTCATCAAATTTGTAAACAACGATCCAACATACGAACCTCTTCGTGCGACAGTCGTTGGTTGTGGCGGCACTGGCAAATCGTTCATTATTAATACACTCGTTTCCATCTTACGAAAATACACGAATCGGAACGACTCGATAAGAGTTGCCGCACCGACGGGAGGGGCGGCTTACAACGTTCAAGGCTGTACACTGCATCGTTGCCTTAGACTATCAGTAGATTCGACGCAGTTGAGTCGACCTCTTTCAGACGATAAACAAGTTGAGTTGGCTTCTGAGCTCGAACGACTTCTCATGCTAATCGTCGACGAGCGCAGCATGCTCAGCTCAAAGCTTATCGCAGCAGCTGAACGAAATTTAAGACATTGTGTATATGGACAACAGAACCAGATGGAAAAATGGGGTGGAGTACCCGTTATAATAATATTTGGTGATGACTACCAACTCATGCCAGTGATTGATGGCGGTGCGATCCAAGGATATGCAGAGAAAACCGGATTGAAAGTTCCAAAGTCGACATTCAAGTCACATGAAGAACAAATATTGGAGAATCTAGGACACGTCCTCTTCATCGACTGCATGACCGAAAATGTCTTCGCACTCACCGACAATTATCGTACACGGAATGACCCCGTGTTTGGAAAGATATTAAACGATCTCCGCATGGGAATACTTTCGGACAAAGATGCACTGCGACTAATGAAACAAGGTTTACATCACCACAACTCACAACCCGAGAACAGGAAGCTAATAGAGAACAATCCAAGAACTGTTTGGCTATTCACAAACAACATCGATAAAAACCAGAAGAATATGGAAAAAATAGTGGAGCTATCAAATAGAACAGGAGTCCCCATCGCTCGTCTTCGATGCCAATGGGACAGTAATCGTTTTCAAGGCAGCGGTGTTCGGTCTGTCGTTCGGAGTCATTTTAAGAACTCAAAGTTGGTTGCTTGCACTGACATATGCGTGGGTGCACCAGTGGCCATTAATGGGATCAACATCGTGCCCGAAGCCGGTCTTTACAACGGTGCACGGGGGTGGGTTATCGACATAGTATACGACACAGTAGAAGGCCCAAACAACCAACTTCAAAACCATCTGCCACGATATGTTGTCGTAGACTTTCCTGGACTAAAACTTGGGAAGGCAAAGCCATGGGATGAAAACAATCCTACTGTAAGTTTAGGTTATATCATATGTCCGCGTCGATATCCCCTAATTCTATCAAATTCGTTTACACTCATCATGACTTTGTAATTCATGCAGCATGTCCCCATCCCCATGCAGCAAGTCTATTGTGACAAGAAGTGCTGCGTTGCTACACATTGTCCCTTAGTACTAGCTTGGGCTACAACAATTCATAAGTTTCAAGGATTCGAAGCCGGCTTCGACGAAAACGACCCCATTAAGTACATTATTGCCGACATCAACAGTTTGGAATGGGAGAAGCTACACCCAGGTACCGCTTATGTCGTGACCAGTCGGGCGAAGACAATCGGAAATGTTACACCAGATAACCCGTATCCACTCGACTCAAATTTATTCTTCGACGGTCAAATTAGTAAGCCCCGTCTCATGGACGTAACGAAGAGGAAAGATGGTTCAACGTGCTGCCGTGTTGAGCAAAGAACAGCGTGGATTGATTACCTAGAGACGAAGGTGCCTAACACAAAATCAAAATACAATGAAAATGAATTGGCACGAATGAAGGGCATTATTGAAAAAAAGTTAGAACATCCCTTTGCTCAAAACGCAATCGATCTAGACGTTTGCATCATGAACATCATTAAACACCCGAACGAAATATGGAAAGAACGACGACAAAATTACTTAATATAGATAACATGATTGTTTCACTAACTATATTTAGAGATCAAAACAACTAATCCACAATTATACATACAAACTACCACAGCAACACCTCGTAACCCACGACTATTGATAAAACAACATGACATACACAAAGCATAGTCAATAGCTTGGATCTGAGACACAGAGGCTGCCATCCTACTTGATCAACGAATAATGCCCCTTGTAAATTATTTCTCTCAAACATCATACCCCCAGGACCTAAGCAATGCCGTGTAAGCTTCATCCCTATGCGAGTCTACATAAAGGTGATAACCAACATGCTCCCACGTTAAGTTGCTAAGCAATTGTTGAATATTACCGGAGAAAAATGACGGCATCGGCTTCCTCATCCGTGGGTCTAACATATTCCGTGCTACTACCTCGCCGTATTCATCTTTCATCTGGTCACTTGCTGTCCTCTCTTGCATTATGAACGCAATTGGATTCTCTCCAAACACGGATAAATCAGGTAACGGTCCGCTGACAGGCACTTTACAGAATACATCACCAACGAAGTAATTAGACCCCCACGAATCCTTCAACCTTTGGTTTTGAGATCGCGGCTTTATGGTGTCGTAATCCATACTAAGAAATCGCCCGGCATCTATCATTGCATTCATCCTATGATTTGGCGAAAGACCCTTAGATTTCCCATTTTCGTCAGCGTAAATTGACAANATTCATCCTATGATTTGGCGAAAGACCCTTAGATTTCCCATTTTCGTCAGCGTAAATTGACAAATCACGGCTTTCACCATCAACACACCACAACGACACAGTTGCACGGTCAACCATAATACTACTGGGATGAGAAGTAGATATTCCACCCCCACTTGCCTCGGACGAAGATAACAGTGATTCAATCTTGGCATACACATCACCGTCTTCGACGACAGGCCAAATATCCTGTGGTTGGGATTTGCTAGCATTGATACGTATGATACACCACGTGGGATCTGACATTCTTATGCTGCAACACAGTGCTACCTATTATGTTGTAAGGGAACGGAGGGACCTGGAGGGACTCTGTGATGTATGAAATATTATGAACTCGTCAGAAGTGTAGTGATTGATCCATGTATGCATCACCCTCTACACTGCCATACCTACTACCTACCTAGCTAGCAAACCAGATCAAAGATCAAAGACACAAATACAAGCGGATGGATGGGTTCTCGTCGATTGTCGACAAGACAGGACATTCTCTCTTGAGACATTCTGTGATTCAAACAGGTACTAAATAAATTGCATATTGTTTCTTGGGAGTAATATGTTCCCATCTATTAATAACAACTATTAGACAAAGAGAGAAAAATGATATCAAAAGATACATAATGTTATATGATTGCGTGAACAAAAGACAGATGGTATCTAATAACTAATACATAACATCGCTTGATTCTTTCTTACCTTGGTCTCATCTAGTATCATACACTATTAGACTCAAAAAAGAACAGTTATGTAAAACGATAAGTATTATCATGGCGATCACAACTTCAACCATAATATCTCATATTTGTCTTTCATAAACCACCGCTTTCTTATCCAAACACCAACAACCAACACCAACACCAAACAAACACCATGCATAGCCATGCATGAAGGATTCATTCAAACTTCGACGACGAGATAAAGGCCATTATTTTTACATGTAAACTAAATGTAATAACAATAAATAACATGAAAACTAAATGTAATAACAATAACCACGAACACCATGCAGCGAAGCAGGTCTCCCTCTCCCCACAACTGCAACAACAACATAAGAATCCATCAAGCAAGTTACAATTGCAACAGCAACAACAACAACAGATGCGCCGCACGGTCGAATAACTTTCGCGAAGAAAGCCACCAGGACCGTTCCTCGCGGGGCAGGTCTCGCTCTCGCTCTCCCCACAGATGCAACGACAACAGAAGAATCCACCAAACAAGTTACAACTGCTATCCCTTGCTAAGTATATCTCACCGCCCTGTCGTGGAAATTTTGGCGCCGGAAGAATGACAATAAGAGAATAAAAGTGACTTCCGAAGGTGTGGCAATGGCCAAATGGCGTCTTGAGAAGGCCAAACAGGAACGAGACAGCCCCAACTAAACCTGATGACGATAAGGCTCTGAGGGATTATGAAAAATACATCAAGGAGGTGAAAAACGTCGAGAGTGAAAGAGCTCTTCAAAACGCCAAAGTAATCAGGCGTCGCCATCTTTACCGTTAAACAAAGTATATATGTTAGATCTTTCTAGATTTGATTACCCCCCTACTACGCATATAACCATATACTATGCAAGCCGATTCATCTATTCATCCCCTATAGAAGAAATCGTTAGATGGACATGACACCCCCCACGGCATTGAACCTCCTCTCTTTTATCACTAATGCCATCCGTAGCCCATCCGTTCAGCACCCCGGCACGTTGCAACATCTGCATCTGCACCAACTCGTGAGCAATGATATCGCTACGAAATCGGATACGAACGGGGGGGAGATTAAACCGGCCAGGGGCCAGGGCACCATTCGAAAGATTGAACCGATGCATGTACGCCCTCTGCAACAATACAGTTGCACGAGCATATCCCTGAATACAACGAGCCGCTTTATCACGATACTTCGCCCTCTGCAATAAAACAGTTGCCCGAGCATATCGCTGGATACAACGAGCTGCTACACCACGATCATTCTCACTTATTGATCCCATAGTGTCATCGGAATCATACCCGCTGCCATCTCCCTCTCCCAAATCAGCATCTTCTCTCTCGACACCCCAGAAGGAGTCTTGCGAGCCAATTTCGGTGCAGCTGTCTCTATCATCCCAGTAACACCCTCTCCTAGAGGCACGGGTAGCATGACCGTCAATCCCACCTGGTACATGATTGGTAACAACAACGTCACTGTGTGTGAAGTCTCTGGTGACACTGTCAGCGCCACGGTTATCAGCACATACGACGTGCTCGTGCAGACGAGCATCATCATCATCGTCGTTGTCCATATTATTATTTTATGGTGAAAAAATCATACGTCTCCAACTTTACCCCTACAATACCTAAGAATAGAATAGTTGCAAAGTATATATATATATATATAAGATCTTTCTAGATTTGATTTTCCCATACTACGCGTGCAACAAAATAATATGTTTCAGAGTCAACAATCCCAACATCAACCATGGGAACATGATTAATGCCCAAGAGGTGCATACGGATACCTCCCCCTTCGGTGCTCATTCCCTAAGAAATT
>JALLAU010001399.1:0-10065 GCA_036939495.1 Thalassiosira hispida | reverse complement strand
TGGCAATTGATATCACTACATACATTAATTTACATCAACACAACATGCCTGGTGCTGTGTGGAGATGGGCTCTCTTTGTTCACTCTGGCCGAAGGAACTGACAATATATTTTGGGTGTTTGGTTGTGGAATGATGTCTGCAGATTTGAAGGTGACATGGGGAATTTGTCAAGCATGAATGGCATATGCATTAAGGCTTTGCGGTCCATCAACATGAGCAATGAATCCACTCCTTTCATCTCAACAAACCTTTTATTGCGTGGAAATGCTCCTGCAAAAAATAGCTAGCTGATTTGATGTGTTTTGGTGTAGAAGGACGACTTGCATGTTGGTAGTGATGATATAAGATGTTTGCCAAGTATGGCCCATGAGCCCACCAAGGTCTTTGAGAACACTCAGCAGCAATGCCCGTTGCTCCTTAAACTGCAACCCACCCCTTGTCAAGTTTGGCCCATGCCCCCAGATAGGCTTCTTTTTTCTGCCCTCGGCATCAAAGTTTGTCCCTCCTTACGCCCCAATACACCTATTGCTGCATCGATATGCGCTCACTTGGCTTGCTCTGGCAAAATAAAGTGCAAATAATCTTGGGAGTTTGGGTGTGGAATAAACTAGTACCATTTCTTATGTTTTAGTTGTCGTGTTTTCATTTGCAGTCACGCAGAGTTGCTTTAGTTTGCTTGTTTAGGTGTTATGGTTTGTAGATGTTTGATTCGTCATAAGTAACGTATGCATCAAGTTTGTCAAGCTGGCATGTTTGGATATAGGATGGTGCTTTTAGCAGGCCCTGATGCCGACGAGCATAAAACCAAACCTGTTTGGAAAATATGGTACTATGAGGTAGACTTTGACCCAACATGCAGTTTCTGTCTGTGGGCACATACTGTATTTAGAATCATGATATGTGTATGGGCAATCCTTTTAGTAACACTTCTGTCAACAAGCTGTCAAATTGTTGGAGTTATCACATGAGAGAGAGTAGATGGTATCCAATTGATTTAGAGAGCAACAACAACGGAAATACCTAGGTGTAATCACTGAGGGGGTCGTAGATTTTGAGACCCGAGGCAATCATAGGGAGGAAACCGCAGGAAACAGAAAAAAAAACAGGTTCCAATGGAATTCCGCCACAGTGCATCTGCTTTGCCGTCAGTGATTCTACCAACAAAAGGGGCGTTGAGTGTCTTTGTATTTTTGAAACAACTTGGCAAAGATAAGTGAATAGAAGCAAAGCATTACATGCAGCCATTAGAATCGACAACTTTCAGAGCGCAAGCACCAGTTTCATTATTTTGGTATGAGTATCTGAGAATTGTGTTTCTAATATTATTGCTTTATAGTGAAGCACAATATGTAAGAATTACTCATCATCATCATCATCTTCTTTTTTGTCATCATTGTCTTTGTTGCCACCATCATCATCATCATCATCTACATCACAATGAAATAGCCAATCCAATAATATATCAATCAATACGAACAGCAAACATTACACAAGTGAGCGCTATTATTTCACTACGAACACATCATATTATTACGCAAAGCAATATAAATTGATAAATACAAAACAAAACAACTCACCATCATCGTCGTCGTCGTCGTCATCATCATCATCATTCTTACCCTCCTTTTTCTTCTTCTTCTCCTCCAAATACGCTTGACGTTCCTCCTCCACAATGGCCAAACCCTTCTTAACCCACTTCTTCTCCTTCCACGCCCTAACCTGTCCACGAATAGTTGTTATAATAAACACTGGAAAGATGGCATAAAATGCCCCCTTTTTGATAAGTTTCGAATGGTCCATTTTGGAGACGGGTGCCTTGTAATTGTTAAAGGCCATTTTGTCGGTGAGCATGACATCCCCTGATCCTCCACTAGTGTTGTCAGAATCTCCCGATTTCGACTTGGACGATGGGGATAGTTTGCCACTGCTTGATCCGCCTATGGATACCACGCCATTGTCATAGTCGTCTTCTTCGTCACCAAATCCAAATTCATCCGATTCCCACTCGCTAACTTGACTTTTGGTTTGTTTCTTTTTTTGCGCCTTCTTTTGGGCACGTCTTCCCGCAGCTTGACTTTCGCTCCCACTAGTCAATGACGACGATGCGCCGCCCTCTTTGCCAGAGTCACCAATTGTCAATGCAGCCTCCTTCTGACTGGCCTTGAGTTCCTCCAATGCCTTCTCGCCCTCCACTTCCACCTTTGCCAAGACTTCTTCGTACACTTGTACATTGGCTCCGGGTGCCAAACTTAATTTCCCTTTAATATCCTTGAAATCTTTAAAGTTGTAATCGCTTCCAGCAGTTTTGGGAGCAGCAGCGACGGCGGTTGATGTGGATGCTGCATGAGCTGTGAATCCTCCCAAGGCACGACGGGCAGAGGGCATGGATGCCATGGGTCCGTAGAGTAGGGTGGTGGATAGAGCCACGGCTTTTCCGTATTTTCGTAGTAGGGCGCGCTTGCGGCCAGAAATTCTTTGCGTGGTATGAGTCATTTCACCTTCGTTGTTGCAGCTGTCGGAATCTTGATAATTACTCATTCGCATCAGAGGAGAGTATCTGCTATTGATGTTGCTTTCTGATGAAACGACCCTATGCGATGCAAATGACAATGTCACGGGAGCCATATTTGACGGACCGTTGACTGAAAATGCCATTGCTGGGTTTGATTGCAATGATACGGTCGTTGCCAGTAAAATTGCGCCGAGGCAAAAACACCGCATAGTGGTGGATGCTCTTGGTACACTTGCTTTTGGAGACGATACGTTTAGACACATTTATTTTTTCGATATTGAATGATTGTGATTTGCGAGCCAAGCGCCTATATAATATGCTTTTGAAGTTGAATTGTAATGATCCTGTTGCTGTTGTTGTGAGGCGTCGTTATGATATGGCAGGCTATCGCATAGTGTTGTTATTATTTGTCAAGGACAAGCAACAAAAGCAAAAGTGGATGGAGAGTCGTCAGCCCGTTCTCGTGTGTGTGCGTGGGAGACTCCTCGTGGAAGTTCGTTGAACCGTGTGGTGTTGAACTAACCGCGTATGATACATGTTTTCCGCACGGAAATGTGCGGACTTTACGTCTGTCCTCCCACCCTCCAAACAACTCCCTTCATTTTCGCTTCTTTTCACGCCTCATTATTCATCACCATCACAATGCCACCCCTCCATGATGCAGCCGCTGCCATAGGCCGACGAGGATGGGACGCCCTTAGAAGATCTTCACGCCTCACTAATCTTCGAACTGCCTCAGATTCTGCCAACACCAATACCTACGCCGCCGCCGCCACCGCCGCAAATGCCAATCGATTTATTGTCAATGCCGATAATCTGACTCAGCATCATGCTTCCATCAACAAATTGCAAACGACAACACTACGCCACCTCTCCTCTTCTTCTTCTTCTTCTTCTTCTTCTACCCCATCGCGATCCAATAATACAACCACCCAACCAACAGTAGATGATGACAAAGAAGAAGAGTACGAATCTGACAATAAAAGTATATTTAGCAAATTATGGGACAAATACTCCTTCGAGGGACAGAAGAAACGGATTATATTGGGTGAACGTTTGTTTCGCAGTGCTCAGTATCGGGCGAATGATCCGTGAGTATTTGTTTTGTAATGGATGTACCTTTTGATGAATATTGGAAATATTATAGCTGACAATAGACAGCATTATTACCTGTGTACATTATCGAATGCAATCTTGTTGCACATGTCTCTGATTTGTGTCTAATGTTGGTTTCACAAATATATATCTATACTTGACATTAAAAGGAGATGGTTCATTGAGGCAGGAATTCCCTATGAGTTTCGAACTCGGCATGCTCTGTTGACCATGCATGTATGGTTTCTACACAAACGACTGCTTGCAGATCGAGTGGACTCACATCTTGCGTTATTGGTTCAGGTACGTTTTCTCTGTTCAACATCATACAGTCCGTACATACTTGGAAAAAAGATGTCTCTGAATTCTCTCTAATTCCAATTGATGAACTGCACAGGAGGAACTATTCGACATTCTATGGAACGACACCCGAGCACGAATCCGCGCCGAGGGAGTGAACGAACTCACCGTCAACAAACATCTCAAGGATGCGCAACAGCTTACATTCCTACAATGCACACACTACGATCATTCCTATCAGGAGTTTGTCGATGATGACAAAAAACGTTTCGAGGAAATATCCGGTGTTAATTGGACGTACGTTTTGAATAAAGACGAGGAGGCGTACCACGATCTTATGAAGAGGTTGACGGTGTATGTGGATTATCAGTATCATAATTTATTGTTTGGAGTGCCAGACGAGCATTTTTGGGAGGGTAGGATTCCATGGGGTGATATCCCGGACTTTGTGAATATGAAGGATAATAATGGGAAGGAGTTGGAGATGGAGGTTATTGCGGGCGATAATGATGTGCCGGGGTTGGATGTGCTTCCGAAGCCTTGGGTCAAGACTTTGACGGATGCGGGTGCTCCTTACTACTGGAATACAGAGACAAAAGTTACTACATGGAAGAAACCAGTTCAGTAGAAAGAAGAAAGTAACAGAAACAAGAGAGACTGCATGTATGAATGCACCGATTTTGTAAGATTTGTTGCAAGAAAAACACTGGCTGAGTTCCGATTTCATCTAACCTGTAGAAGTTTGGACACAGATGATTGAAATGAGACTATCTCCTCGAAGAAGCCAGTTTATGTTTATTAGAACTTGTAAATATCATTAGAATTGAAGTCCCCTTTCACTATAAGATTGCCTGTTAAAAGGGGAGAAGGAAGAAGTTGAAGTGTTCAAAGAATAGCTGGCCGAAGCGAAGCGCGCTGCCAGTTGCCATGAAAGTGCCATCTCAGGGGCAGTCCTAGCGCTCCCCTTCTCACCCATTTTTCCGTGACTTCACCCATTTCACTGGATCCTCGCTAATTGCCAAACATATTTTTTTCTCTTCACCCATTTCACTGATCAATCGTGTAAAGGTGTTACAGTCCCACAAGGGTGAGATCCCTCAAAAATGGGTGGCCACACATTATTTTTTTCCAGGCATTTGGGCGGTTCTTTGTCATTGCCGCGCCATCCGCGGAGAGTTCTCATTTCTGTGATTATTCATTTATGCCGTCCAAAGGTGCCAACAAACCTCAACAAACACACGTTCAACAACACAATTCGTAGGTAATAGGATCTCTCGCCCAGCGAAGATATGTAAAGAATTATTCAAGCCTCTCTTCAAACCAATACAACATTCAAATAGTATTAGCATCCTACAGGAGATGGTGTCCACTAATAAGAAGCGCAGGGCAGAGAAGCGACGTGTGACATATGGAGGAACCCGACACACGCGTCAACCATCACGTTCGATGGCGCATGGGCCCATCGTGTTCCAGACTAAATACGACAAACAGTATTTATCCAACTTGATGCAACAACAATATGCCAGTGAGGCACCACCGCTGTATCGGAGTGGTAACGATAGTGACGATGATAGCGACCTTGAGGATATCGTTGATCTAGACAATGTGCCTTTTCGGTATCGGCCACCATCTCTGTCATCACAATGGGATAGTGACGATGATAGTGACTCTGACAGCAGTAAAGCTCGCGATGAAGATAGTGATGAAGATAGTGATGAAGATAGTGATGGAGATAGTGATGAAGATAGTGATAGCGATGACGACAGTGATAGCGAGGATGATGATGATGTTGATAAGATGCCCAAACTCAAACCTCGTGCAAAGATAAACAATGTGGACGTAGTAAATGCTCTTCAAGATGTGGATGATCTCCTCTTTCTCCAAGCTATTACATCAAATATGAAAAATGAGCGCTGGGATCACAAGCGTCTAGACTGGGATAGTCATGTTGCCCAACTTATACACGAGGGCTCATTTGCCAATGAATATATGATGTCTCTTCCCACACATGGCAAGTTGGTTCGGATTTTGGATCCCCTCCTCCAGCGGGTTGAGTATAATAGTCGATGCTCCGAGCCCATCAAAGTAGAGCATATTGTTGCTGCAGGTCTTCGAGTACTTTCAGGAGGTAGAACAAAGGATCAGCGACATATCATTGGCTGTTCTAAAAGTGCTGCGTATGATGCGGTTGATGACTTCATTGATGCTGTAAACAAATCAGAAGAGCTTGCAATTGAGCTACCCTCTAGCTATCAAGAATGGCAACGTGTCAAAGATGGATTCAGGAGGAAGAGCTCGCAATCTATCATTCCTGGGTGTGTTGGTGCACTTGATGGATTTTTCCAACGTACCAATAAACCAGCTAGGACTGAAGTGACTAATGTCGTATCGTACTACTCTGGTCACTACGAACATTATGGAGTAAACTGCCAAGCATGTGTCCAGAGTGATTTGCAGTTCATTTACTTTGGTGTTGTCTCTCCAGGATCAACAAATGACAACATATCATATCCAAAAGCAAGGGGTCTCAAGGACGTTTTTGATCAACTCCCTCTTGGGCTTTATGGTTTGGCAGATGCTGCATACACACTGAGTGAAAATATTCTGATCCCATTCACCGGCGCTGAAAGGTTTGATCCATTCAATGACTCTTTCAACTATTTTCTGTCCCAGCTGCGGATTCGAGTAGAGATGGCATTCGGTAGGCTAGTGAACAAGTTTCGTATCCTTAACTTCAAAATTGAGGGTACGATGGACAGAGTTACTGCGGTTCTGACAGCGTGTGCACGCTTGCACAATTTTATCATCCAAGAGGATGGCCCCTTTGAGAGGGTATACACTTCAGTTGAGGACGAGATGGAGAGCCTTGAAATCAGGCCCGATCCCAGTGCACCACTCGGGATGTGCTACTTGCCAGTGGTACCAGATGAGAACTTTGAATCCTACCCAGGTATTTCTCATACAAGGCGGTTTATTGTCCAGGATCTGTGTGAAAGGGAAATTTACAGGCCCCTGTCCAACATTGAGCGAAAAAAGAATGAACAGTCTGTTGTTGTCTCTCCTAATGGTTCTATTTTCGAGAGAGAGTTTATTAGTCCTCTTTGATAAATTTATCTAATGCAGTCTCATGTAAAAATTACCTAACTGATTTTTCAACAGTATTATTATCCTTTATTAATATGTTCCAATGTACTGCTTCACCCGATAGGAGCCTGCTCTTTTTCACTTCTACAACATGATGCAATTGTATTTTTTGTGAGGCTAGGTGGCTACTAAATACCTTCTACCACACAACAATCATCACATCTTTAACAACAAATAGTTTAGGGCATTTTTGCAATGCAAAATATTTGGCACAACACATCTCTTTTCCATTCAAAACTATACGTTCCTCTGGCCAATGTAATGCTATTGTTATGTTTATCATCAGATATATTTTTCACCAGATGCCTTTAACAAAAACCAGAATGACGGACGTACCCCTATTCTTGAGAAAATAATGAGATATCCATAATATGGCCAATAGTTTTTAGACTATCACTCATTCGATGATGACACAGACACAGAAGACACAGAAGACACATCCGGCGACTCATATTTGGCTCTCTTCTTTAGCCGCTCGTACTCACCTCCATACGAAGCCTTTAACTTTTTGGCGTTGACTAATGGTTCCCGAGCGGAGTCAAGTGTGTACTTGTCAATCCTATGCTTTTTGAAAGACTTCAATGCTCTCTTATACTTGCCCCTTGCCTTGGTAGCCTTCTCCGATTGCTCAAAATATTTCTCCTTCATAGCTAACATCCTTTCGAAGAGTTCATTTTCAATAAGCGAGACATTCCTATCCTTGACAGCTGCAGCTGCACACCCGGCTTCCAACGCAGTGGCATGCTTCACACTGCGGGTATTAGAATTATTATCAGGCATAGGGCTAGTTTCAGACGATATTCCAGGCTCAGCAGACCCACGAGCATGAGCACGACGGCCGCTTCGGGCAATAGGAATAAAGGCATCTGTAGAGGTTCTTGCAAGTTGCTCTGGAAATTCGGCGTAGGCGGTATTCATCAAAGCTTTATCCTTACTGTCAACCAACACTCTGTGCAGGTAGGCCAACCAAACCCTGCCGTTGCAATATTCAGGGAAAGGTTTGTGATTGCCTGAGTTATTCTTTTTATTGCGGGCGAAACGGTACGTTGCATTGATGTAGATGACTACTCCCTTAAACTGTTCACTGCTCAGTTCGTCGTAATCACTGCACACAGTGGATGATATGGGGCAGCCAATGATGGATTCACCATTGTCAGCAAACACATCAAGCAGTTTATCGTCCGAGTTGTAGATGGCAGTCAATCCATCGTATGCCACAATCTTAGGTCTTCTTGTGTCTGCATCGTCTTTATCACGAGACATTCTTGTTTCAATGTACATTGAACGGCCTTTCTCTGATGTAATAGTGTTCACCACGCGGAATAATGTCCCAGGCCTGAGGACAAACTTGGGTTTCACTGCAGCATTGGATTTCCTACTGTGTGGGGCAATAATGTGGTCCTTGAGATGGTTGGCCTTGATGTGGTTGGCAATGGCCTGCCCAAGAGTATCTTTGTTGCGCATACATTGTGGCGTTTTGATGCCATTTGCACTAATGAATGCCTCTCGTGCAGTTTTATTAAGCTCCTCCCAAGGATGACCGCCGAGTGAAACCACATCGCTATGTTCAATATTCAAGATGATGGTCTCAATTTTCATGGACCTAGCCCATGTAACTTGTTGTGCATTCTTCTTCTGCTTCTCTTCCTTCGTCAATGCCGCCTCCTTTTTCTTCTTATCCTTGCTCTTGTTGGCTGATTCTATGACATCATTAGCAGATACAAGAGGTTCAAGATCCAAATGGTAGTCGGTTATCGGCCTCATCTTGCCTTGACGCCCAACATTGATCAACTTCCCTTCTCCTGATAGGTATTGTGCACGATTTATCTTGACAGACCCTGCAAGACAGTCGCCATTGCCGAGTACGAGCATTGACTTGTCATCATAGGGACAGATCTTTTTGACAGTACCTTCTTCGTAATCCTTCAACACAAGCTTGGAATTGGAAGGTCCTTCTCGGTGCTTGAAATAATAAATGACATCTCCAATACGGATGGTTTGATCAAAGATGATGGGATGTCTGAAACTGGTACTGTCAATGTTGTCACTCATGTCCTTGTTCGGGCCAGCGGCAGCAGTTTCCACCCCTCCACGAAAAATATCGGAGTGTGGATGGTGTTCCAAGCAAAATTTTCCTCCATTTGAATCATACGGACAAGCGGCACCATCCCCGATCTTCATGTCCAGAATTGCCTGATGTCCTACGGGGTCGTTGAGTAAATACTGCTTCATTTCAGCATCTGACTGACAACAGTGATGGAATATCTTATTGCATCCGGGGTGCACACATCGATCTTTCGGCTCAGGTGGATTAGGAATGCCACGAAGCATGCATCCAAAGGATGAGCGGTCCCAATCACAATGTAAGTATTGGCCAACAGCGCTCGCGGCAGATGTAGGTAGGTTTGTTGTCTCGCACGAGTTTGAGCTCGCATCAGTATTATTTGTCGAGTCCTTCTGCACGACATCGGGCGGGAGTAGGGATAGAGACATGGCGTCAGTGAGGATACAAGGGGAGGTTTGCAATTTTGTTCAATTAATAATAGAGAGCAAGCAAGATATTGTTCTATTCTTTTGTTGATGCGTATGATATTGTACGATAGCAATAGAAGCAATGCATATGGATGGTTCTGGCTTTGGAAGCGCATAATATTTATTTCTGCCGCGCAGCGTTAAGCGAGCGTTCTCTTTCTTTATGTCAGAGATAACATCAGCCCAAATACGGATGTAAAAAAAATACCTTAATACGGGACTCCTCGGCAGTTGAAAAGGCAAGTCGTGTTTTTGGGGTTTGCCAGCAAAAAAAATGGGTGAGTTGGATGAGCGATAGGACTGTATCACCCCTATTTTGGGGACGGGGTTAAAAAAAAGTGTAGGGGTGGGAGCGCTAGGACTGCGCCTCACACCATACCATCTCATCCTGCTAGCTATCCTAGAATCCCTGGGACAATTAGCCATCAGTTAAAGGGTTTACCCTTAACTATAGATGACTAATAATGTCTGGCTGCTGTCTG
>JALLAU010001398.1:0-10060 GCA_036939495.1 Thalassiosira hispida | reverse complement strand
CGAAGCACGGTGGAAGCTAGCGTTTCGGACGACGGACAGAAGTTATAAAAGTTTCAAGTCACACCGCAGCGCGAACCCCCGTGACTGAACCATCTCATTTCTCGGTGGTACCATCCTACCACATGATTCGAAACTGGGAGGGCAAAAAAGAAGAATCTAAACAGGGCCTTGGGAGATGGAATGCTCGGATCTAGACACTTGATGGCGTAGCACCAGTTGGCCAAGCTTGCAAACCAGTAAGCTTTGATCATGCATTCCGCATTAAATCCATCTGCAAGACGTATTTGAGCTATTCCAAGCATGCAGATGGGCCACCCCACTACTTCAAACGTCGCTGAATGTCGAGACGGAAGCAATGGCGGAACAACTGATAGTAGAGAGCGATGTAGCAAAGCAAATAGATGATACGGCCCGCCTTCCCGGCAGGAATTGGAAAACCAAAACCGTCTACCTTGCGCGATGATCCCCACCAAACAAACATGGCATAAAGTGATAGATCCAAGAGAAACCACACTCGCGAACCAATCACCTTGATCCTGCTAGTGTTGGCGCCAAAGAGAGACAGTGCTTCGGTGCCTTCCCAAAGGAGGAAATACTCGAATATCTCGAAGGGCATGTCAACACACTGCGTCAAAATACTCTGAACGAGTATGATGAAGTAAGCAACGATCCACAAGAAAATCCCCGCGGAGTAGAAAAGAATGATGGTACGGTCAGTCTTTTTGGGTAGTTCTTCTTTGCTTGACTGAACGTACGCCGGCATGAATTTTTTTGCGCAAATCTTGGTTGAACCATACACAATGTGTTCGAACAACGTCATTCGAGCTAAGACTTGGTATCTATTTGGGTCAAGATTCGAAAGAATGCCTACTAGTACAAACTTATCAAAGCGGAAGACTGGGGTGAATGTGAGAGTTATCATCTCAATGATATGTAAATGGTGAATCAGAAGGACAAGACTTACTATTGGGTATCGTGTCACGGAGGCATAGAAAATGATTGTTCAGGTAGCTCCATGCTGCTCCCCACAATGCAACAACAATTGAGAACTGGACGTCAATCATAGGAGCAGTTGACCAAGCTGCAGCAGTAAAGGCAAAACAGCAGACAACCGTGACAAAGAGATTGAGCGGTGTGTCGGCCTTGGACTTGATTATGAGGTGAAAAGCCACATCCGCTATGATGAAACTGGGCCAAAGGTCGCCAACCTGTCAGAGACACAACACGCAACCCAAAGTTGTCACAGACCCCAAGAGCTTGAAGATGCGCTGGTGGAGTCCATTGTCTTGTGTTAGGTCTAGTAACTTCTGATATACCCCGTAGAAGGCTGCTAGTATGCAGACCGAGAGGGAGCTTGGATCCGTTAACACATAGTTGCTGTTGGCTGACTGGGACAGACTCCAGATTGCTGTAATGGTGACAAACCCAATAAATCTACCCAGCAATTTGCAACCTTTGGTGGTAGTTTCTGGATAGATGTAAAAGACCATGTTGTGAATGTATCTCAAACGCTGTATTGCAATCTAATCGCAGATTTTATGAGCAATAAATGAGACGATAGAAAAAAATGATAACACTCAAGACAACTCTTTAGCTGGGCTAACTATGGTACTTAGATCTGAGCCTGCGCCCTGCACGAGACTTCTTGTGGGTTTGAGAACATTCTGGCAACACCCTCAGACCATCACATCACCTTTGGTACAATCAGCGTGTGATGGGACAACTCACAAATTGGCCAGCATTTCAGCACAAGCCAAATCTGAGGGCTCCAATCTGGAGGGGAGAATAGTCAGTTGAGGCAGAAGCAAGGCCTACCACTCATACCCAGACCTGTTAGAGGCTTGGTTTGTGTTTGGGAACATGCTGACAACACTCTCAGACCATCACAGTCTCTTCGGTACGATCAGTGTGTACTTGAACCACTCACAAACTGGCCAGCATTTTAGCGCAAGCCAAATCTGAGGGATCCAATCTGGGGGAGAGAATGGTCAGTTGAGGCAGAAGAAAGGCCTGCCCCTCTTACCCAAACCTGGTAGGGTGTTCATGTAGGTTTGGGAACATTCTGGCAACATACCCTCAGACCATCACATTACCTTTGGTACAATCGGCGTGTGATAGGACCACTCACAAATTGGCCAGCATTTCAGCACAAGCCAAATCTGAGGGCTCCATTCTTGGGGGGAGAATGATCATTCGAGGCAGAAGCAAGTCCTACGGATCATACCCAGACCTGTTAGAGGCTTCTTGTTGGTTTGGGAACATGTTGACAACTCTCTCAGACCATCACAGCACCTTTGGTACAACCAGCAAATTTCACCACTCTTTAACGCACCATTCACCATCTGTCAGATCCAATACATTTGCTGAAACCACTCTTCCCACAAACCACAAACTGGGTGGTTCTAACACATGTTGATGGTATGGAAGGTGTTCTGATGGCATAAGAGTTTTGTGATACTACTTTCATACCTCCAGCAAGTCTACCACGGGCGCGGACAACAATGATTTGCTATGCTTGAATCATAGCCCATGACTCTAACTCCGTAATTGAGCTCCTCAGCCTCAGACTTGAGACTTGGGCTGAAATGCTGCTACCAAAGAGCTGGGTGATTTGAAGACATGTTGATGGTTGATGGTTGATGGCATGGAATGTTTAGTTATACTGGTAGAGTATGATGAGACTGTACTCATACCCCCATCAAGTCTTCATCAGGCGTGGGTAACAATGGTTTGCCTTACTTTTATATTCATGTATCACCATTCTACACTGCCACTGTCCTGTCAGTGGGGCCGCCAAATCTGACACTTGAGCTGAAATAATACTGTCCATTTGCTGGGTGGGTTAGCACATGTTGATATGTCAAGAAGGAAGGCGTTGTGATGCTAGAAGCATGTTGCGAGATGGTTTCCATATACCTCAAGCAATGTTAAGTTCTAATGGGCTACTACTACTACCTCATTGTACCATTCTACCTCCGTAATAATGAGGCCATGAGGCGGGATGTCTTCCTTTCTCCTATTGATATGTAGGTAGCAGCGAATGCCATGACATTTTTGTTAGTCACACTTGTGTACGGCATACTATTACTACCCAAAGTAACATCCCTAACTAGGGGTTCCCGTCATTACTTGTTTCTGACGCGTGTGTATGAATGCTGCGTTGTAATTGTTTGCCATCTTGTTAGTACACTTTCTCATGTCAAGGTTTAGACGCGGCATCCACTGATTCACGGGGTCTCGGATACGCATGACAACACGGCGATGTTGCTGTTGATGACGCTGTCGTGCTCCCAATATAAGTTGTCAACATTGTAGAGTTTCCTTGTGACATCTCTAGAACCTTCTAGTGGTTGTGGCAATGCTAGGGACTAGATACCAAGAGCTACAATTAGAAAATTAAATTCCTACATTTGTTGTACAAGTTGTTGCAATGGTTTACCATAATTGGTACGTTAAGAACTACGATTAACAAATTGAATTTCTATGCTGTAGTTTTTACCAGTTGTGTTTGCCCCGATTGCTTCAATCAATCTCCAATAAACATGTCAACGTGCTATGACTCTAAGACTACAAAAAGTCCTTGAACCGCATTTGATGAGAGACGAGGCCAGGGCTAGGATTGACCTTTTGTGCTTTGCGTGCTATGGCACTTGGCCCCAAAATCACATCTAGAACTGCTCTGTAGTTTCAGATGGTGTACCAAGCTCTACCACATATCGATAAGATCGAGTGTACTGGCAGCAACTGGCAACTTGCTTCTCACTCTTTCCGGGGGCAGCTCTTACACCTAATGGGTTCTTTTCGGCTTGGCGTCAAAGGATCTCGATAAGCGGAAAGCATACCATAGAATTGTCTCACCAACAATCGCTCATCCTGGAGATTCATTTATTGTTTTTGTTTCCTTGTGCGGTATGTTGCTGTCGAGGTCAGTTATCGATCTGTGGATTGGCCTAGGATTCTCTGGGATTGATTTCAGGTGGGATTTTGATAGTAGGAGATTGTATCTACTATTAAATTTATAAAATGATTTTATCCCCTCCTCTATCAATAACATCTTTGTCTATCACACGATGCAAAACTCTCGCGCCCTTCTTTAACTCCAAATTAACCCTAACTACAATAATTTTTACATACGCCACCTGGAAGTACGTCACCGCGTCTCCGCCCAGCCGCACAATCGCCCATCACCTCCTGCTGCCCAACAACACGAAAGAAATCCTCGAGAGACGATGGCCATGCACCACCACCCCCCCCCACCATCATCTTCGTGCATCCTCCTATCCTGGTGATACATTTTCATCTTTCGACTTATCAATAGAAAAAAATGAGGTTTCACGTGACAGCCCTCGCTACGGCTCTCTACATCGCCTCGGCCCCAACAACGACGGCCTTCGTCCCCGCACACCAGACCCACTCATCGGCTACTTCCACACAACTCCATGCCAAGAAAGTCTCCTTCAAGGAAGACTCACGCAAAAAGCTCGTCTCGGGTATCAACCAGGTAGCCAATGCCGTCAAGGTAACCCTCGGCCCCAAGGGTCGCAACGTCGTCCTCGAACGTAACTACGGTGCACCCGAAATCGTTAACGATGGCGTGACCATCGCACGTGAAATATCCCTCGCGGATCCAGAAGCCAATGTGGGAGTTAGACTAGTGCAGGAGGTGGCTTCCAAGAGTGATAGCAAGGCGGGAGATGGTACCACTACCTCTACTATTATGACGCAGGCGATTGTGAATAATGGTATGAAGGCCGTGACTAGTGGGGTGAATCCGATTGCGTTGAATCTGGGGATTAAGGCGAGTGCGGGTATGGTTGCTGCTAAGGTTAAGGAGCTGGCTACGGTGAGTTTTAGCTGATTTTTTCGATAGCCTGGCCTGTACAGCTTGCATGACTTTAGTCGAGAGATCGAGTATATAGTTAGGGGCATAGGGGGATGAGAACTCTTTGTTATATCATTTTGTGAGAGATGTAGCCATAGACTGGTCACTTTTGCCAGTCCTGCATTGAAATCTCTGTCCCCTTCATGATGGCAGTTACCCATCACTTGGGGAGAGGGTGTATTTATTTATTTCTGGGATGTATATTATATGGCTATGCACATCTTATTTCGTCATGGAGTTGTATAGCTGCAGAGTGAATTCAGCACTCTCTGTTGTTTCCTATTGAACTCGATCCAACATTACCGCTTAGAGTCTAGTCTTGATGTCAATCTTTTTCTCACAAATTTTATTCATCCCTACATCCCTAAACTAAACATTCAGGAAATCGCAGGCATCGACGACCTTCAATCAGTCGCCACCATCGCCTCCGGCTCCGTCGACATGGGACGTATCATCGCCCAAGCCTTCGACAAGGTCGGCGAGAACGGTTCCACCGTCATCGAAGAGTCCCAAACTCTCTTTGACGAAATCGAATTCACGGAGGGTTTGACTATCGACCGTGGATTCATTTCACCCTACTTTGTCAAGGACCAGGAACGCCAGGTGGCCGAGCTTATGAGTCCCCGCATCCTTGTTACCGATGCGAAGATTGATAATGTCAATGAAATTGTCCCACTCCTTGAACAGTTGGTCAAGTCGAAGGAACCCGTTCTCATTATTGCCGAGGATGTTACTGGAGATGCCCTGTCGGCATTGGTGGTGAATAAGATGAGGGGAGTGTTGGATGTCGTGGCCATCCGTGCCCCGGGCTTTGGACAACGTCGTAAGGCCTACTTGCAGGATATTGCCATCGCCACTGGTGCCACCTATGTTGCCGAGGAGGTGGGCATTACCCTCGACTCCGTTACCACCGAAATGTTGGGTACCTGTGATCGAGTTGTCATTGCCAAGGAGGTAACCACCATCGTTACAGACGGCAAGCAGGAGGATGCTGTCATTGCTCGTATCGCCCAGATCAAACGCGAGGGCGAGGAGGCTGATACCGACTTTGACCGTGATAAGGCTCAGGAACGTGTCGCCGCGCTTGGTGGCGGTATTGCCCGTATCAAGGTGGGTGCTGCCACTGAGACGGAGCTCAAGGATAAGAAGCTTAGGTATGAGGATGCGCTCAACTCAGTCCAGTCGGCGAGGGATTTGGGTATCGTGCCCGGAGGTGGAGCATGTTTGGCGTATATTCAGGATCAATTTACCGATGAGATATTGGCTTCGTTTGATGACGAGGATCAGAGGGCGGGTGCGGCCATTTTGATGAAGAGTTTGAGCTCGCCTTGTATGCAGGTTGCGGAAAATGCCGGTGTGGAGGGAGCGGTGGTTTTGAATAAGGTTGTGGAGTTATGCAGGGAAAAGGGGGTGAGTGACCGTTGTGTGGATCATGCCTTATGGTTTGCTTGCTGCTTAAAAAGATCAACTATGCTATCCATATCATTTGCTAATGATTTTTATGTGTCTCATATTATGAACTCTACCTATGCCCTCTCCTCTCAAATAGTTCGGTCACGGATGGAACGCTGCCACCAGTAAATACTGTGACTTAATGGAAGCCGGAATTGTCGATGCTGCAAAGGTTACCATCAACGCCATTGAAAACTCCGCAAGTGTGGCCGGATTAGTGTTGACGACTGAGTGCTTGGTGACGGAAATTCCAGTCATTATATCGGAGGAGGATATGCAAAGGCAATTCGATGCCGAGGGTATGGGAGCAGGAATGGGCATGCAAGGAATGTAAAAGAGAACAAGTCTTGAAAAAGGGGGATAAAGTTTTAGCTTTGTGATTTCTTCAATGGAATATTTTTTAGAGTAGTGGGTGTAAACGTCAACAACTAAAGGAACCATTATCCTGATTTCTTCTCTGTCAAATCTGACAGTGCGACATCGACACTAACTAATCGCCCCCTGACCATTGATTTAGGTATCTACCATAACTTTTCAGTGTCCCACATAACCCATAACAATAAACACTCATAGGCATAACCTCAGTCATCATTATTTCAATTCAATTTTTCCTGCGCTGTTTCTAATCTGACGTCAATAATTCTCGTTGAGACACGCCTAGATTCGCGTGTAGATGTTGCGGAAGATAAATTCGACCCCCATGCTTCTGAACATCCATAGCATCTTTGTACGCCCTGAAAATAAAAGTGATAAAAAAAAAGAGAAGTGGTTAGTTATAGAGACGAGACAGAGAAATCATGAATGATTTGGCAGCACGTGATGTGTGAACTTACTTCGCATAAGCAATGGCATCTTCGTCGAAGATGTCAATTTGTCCATTATCCTTCTTGGATGCCTTTATGCATAAACTCCAAAGCTTTCCCACCATCTGGGCTCCAGCGTATTGAGTAGAGAAATCCCTGTGTCATTGTGATCAGTGAATGGAATTAGTCTCTTATCAACATCAAAAGGACTTGATGGCAAATGAAAAGTGGAACTCACAGCATTTTGTCTTGTGCCTTGCTCAGCCACTTCTTGTCTGAATTTTGCGAAAATTTGGTCTCTTTGTTTACAGAATGTTTAACCCCATCAGGCAGCCCCAAATTTTGAAGTAATCTTCTAGATTTCAATGTAAGCTTGTCCTTGGAATGGAGCAAGTGGTCAAGTATCTTTTCATCCCACAATACGAAGAAATCTATGAACCAGTCACAAACGGTGATCGAGTGAGAGGACGCATCATTCAGAGAAGAAATGAATTCAAATTACTCAGTATTCCTTACCATCTCCGTCAAGGTCGCCATCTATCATCAAACAGGATCACGGCAAATATGAGAACAAAATGAATAATGACGGGAAGTGCGAAAAAAGACAAGAAATTATTTTGTACCTGCAATCACACACGGCAACGGAGCAAATAGCCTTGACTGAGGAAAAATTATGGTACCAAAACCATAGCTACAGAGCATATCCCAATCAGATTTGCTCATATCTTTTGGTTTTTTCCCAACAACAGAGCAGAGCTTGGCATCTCCAGGCTCCAGGCATGGACTGCGAGAGAGATAGACCTTTTTATGTACTTTTCCAAACAGGTCGCGCCCACCCTCACTGTCAGTGGTATATCCAGATATGAACACTTTATTTTCTGGAAGCTTTCCAGTAGGATCGATGCATCCTTTCAAGTGAGCTGAAATATCAAAGTAAATAATAATACCACAAACGATGCAAAATTGGTGAGAAGACAGTTCAAAAGTATCATGATCACGATGTTCCCTAGACCCAATCAACATAATCCTTACCATGGCGTAATTTTTTGGGATCTTTTGATCGGCTGGTGTACGTGTTAACATATGAGGTTTTAACACCAAACCCAATTATCATCCGCCGGTACATTTTACTCAATGGCTTCCTATCTTTCTCTAACCAACTCTTAGCCGCATCTGCATCTGGATCCAAGAAGCGGCCCATCTGGCTGTTTTCTTCGCTTGGAAATGTATTTTTAACCACGACTGCCAACCAACTATCATTACATGTGTTGGATGCAGGTGCCTTCAACATGCTAGAGGGTATCTGGATGCGGGTAATTCCAGGCTTCGACAACAACATGCCCTTAGCGAGGCCTAAATTAGGCCCAATGATGCGCACTTGGAGAGCACTATAATTCTTCTTGCTCCAGCCATCGAAAAAACATTCTGGATAGAATCCACAGCCTTTTTAATGTAAGGAATGCAGTGTACGAGGGGTAAACAATAATAGTCATGGGGATATTTTGTTTGCATAGAGTAACCATCTCACCCTCATGCCCTTCTTCCTTAATCAGCTCGATGTTTGAAGTATCGATATAGAGGACTTTGTGAGACTCGGATTGAAGATGTGCTGAATATTTGAAAGGTGGATCGTCTTCAGGTCAGTTGATGCACAAAAAGAGGCTCAAATCTGTCGAAAAAATACAATTAGTATTCTTACCAAGTCTTGCAACAACTTTCTCTGGTCTCATCAAGGAAAAAGAGCAGATTTTTTCAAGTTCCCTTTGAAGGCTTTTTGCTCTAATGTATATCAGCTCAATGCTCTTTTGTTTGGCAAAATTATGCTGCCCCCCCTGTTGTTTCTCTGCAACCAATTTTGCAGAGGCCAGCGTGAATTTCATCCCATCCTTAATGTGGACAGGTAAATGAATCAATCACATGTAGAACAAAGTTGAGCACTAATGTGGTGTTTTGATAAGTATTCCAGCACTTTCACTTACCATTATAATTGTCTTTTCAGGAGGAGGGTCTTTCAGGTTGCTTACAACAGAACATATTTGATTCGGAAACCGTTCGTGAAAGAATGACGTCTTCTTTCTTGGCGCGAGGCGAATAATCTTGTATTCACTGCAATTCAAGCCATTTTCAGGAGTTGGCGTGGAACAAGGCTTGAAAGGGGAGTCCAAAAGATGACCATTCTTCGATTTGTCATCTTGCAAGCTGTTTGTGTTTCTTTTTGTCCAAGCTGAGGGGTAGGTGGGGCTTTTCTTCTTAGGACAGAGATTGCTTTTGCCTTGTGTCTTAGCACTAGCCTTGTGCAGTTTACTAGATCCTTTCATTGCGGTTTCTGAAGCCGTGTGACTTGTCTTTCGCCTCTTCTCTGCCTGCGTCCTAGCTTGGCCTTCGTTTTCACGAGATGTTCTCTTCCTAGGACTCTTTCCATTCAGAATTGTGTCATACTGGCCAGGAGAAACAACATAAAGACCAGCTCCTACATTCATCCTCCTATACTTCACCCAAGCTTGCACTTCGTTTCTTCCGAATTCTCGTCTTAGCTTCTCAAATTCACACGCCTGTGTCCACCTCCGAAACTCTATGCTTCTAGCAGGCGACACCCAATGGTGACATCGAATTCTGCCCTCTACCACTAGTTCATGTTTCCACCCTGGCCCTGGAGGGGGATTCCTTGGAGTGGTTGTGTCATTAGTTGCCACACTTTTCTTCTTGCTTGCACTTGCAGCAACTTTTTTTGCGACTCTCTCTTCAGGGTTGTCGTCATACTGGCGAGGGAAAACAACGTATGAATCAGCCCCCAGTTTAATCCTCCTATACTCTTCCCAAGCTTGTACTTCATCGGTGCCATATTTGTTCCTCAGCTCTTCAAATTTGCAAGCTGGCGTCCGGCTACGAAACTCAATGTTTCTAGCAGGCGACACCCAATGGC
>JALLAU010001397.1:0-10052 GCA_036939495.1 Thalassiosira hispida | reverse complement strand
GTTGGGAGTATTGTACGTTAGGTAATTGGGACAGAAGGACTGCACGACAGTCTGGCGCTGGCCCGCCCGCCGGGCTTTGGCACCACCCACGTACGTGGACGTCTCATCCGTGCCTCAGGAACTACATAGCTAACGCTTTCAATTCCTACGTTAAATATTGGCGGGAATTGAGAGCAGATGGGGCAAACGTACCAATTCCCACCAGAGATGTGAAAGATATCCACCGAATGGCGGGAAGCGGGATGCTTCGGGGAGTAGTATCGTACCAATTCCAAAGTGTAAGGAGAAGCTATCAGACAGAATCTTTTTAGCCTCAAGCTACAAGGATCTCCTCCGGTACGATAACTTCTCTTCTATTTGGGACGCCGAACTTTGAACTCATTAATAACATCCATCTGTCCATTGGGTCTAGACTATTTTCTCCATCAATTTGTGTTATCAGACATCTACCGATATGAACAAGACGAATGATCACAGTGTGGGGGGCGATCGTTTCCATAGTGCTGATGACACTGACGCGGCGCTATCGCTGTGTGCTCTCGGACGTCTACCAAGGAATGAATCAACTCGGCGGGATGTACAGTTATTCCAAGAAATCAAAGAATGTCATTCATTGACTATCAAATCACCCACACCTAACACTCCCAAGTATGCTGCAATCGTCTCCCCTATGGCCCGAAGCCCCGCCAGCCAAACCGTCGTCCAAGATCTTACCCCATTATATTCATCGTTGGAGATACCAAAGAAACGCAAGGTGGCCACTCTTTCACGCAAGAATAACATGAAGCCCAAGGACCCCAAGCGTGACACATCAGTTTCATTTGAGGAGATGAAGCGTCTCATGCGTGTCTATGGCCCAATCAAGGCGCTAAGAAGTCATGCAATCAAAGATACAGGAAAAGAAGTCAAATCCGAGTCCATCAGGCGCAAGTTCTACAGATGGTTTCCTGACTTCAATGAGCGCTTCGTCAAGAGTTCTGATGGATTGTTTACACTGTTTACACCCAAGGATGGGCATCAACAAGAGATGGACTATCGCAAGGCGATGCGGGAGATGGATAAACATGACAAAGACATGGCGAAGAAGAGGATTAAGTAGTGTAGTGTACATGTTCGGATTTTTGCTCATTGGCATGATGATGATGTAATAAAAAGGGGTTTAGCTCGCTCTAATGTAATAAAATAATCTCCATTAGATTTTTGAAAAGATATTCAGATAGATGAAAAGATACAAGATGTAAGTAATCAAATATTGCCGTCCGGTTGATGTTGGAATACATCTTAACACTATTTTGTTTTGAAAGAAGGTACTTCATTAGTCGACCTTGCAATAATAATAATAATAACATTGTAAATTAGACAGGATTAATATCTACTTCTTGTGAGATGGTGTCTAGAGCACAGGTCTCAGGTCTTTTCAGTTGCCATGGTTGTCGCAGCAAAGCCGTTACCAAAGGTATACACCCTCAGCATCCCCTCTCGAGGGGGAGTGTAAGCGGACGGATGCAATATAAGACACACCCTCGCATTCTCTAGTGGGGGGTTATAAACTAGTTTTCGTATATTTGTTACTAACACGCCATGTGGACTCGGCGTACAGCACGAAAGGGGCATTGGCGGCAAGCTGAATAATGGGAGACATGGGTGAGCCCTTGCACTAGGGCCACCTTGTGGTATACGAAAAGTTTTTTTAGGAATAAGGCAATGGTAGATCAAGGGCGCTGCTTCAAAACTCATGTCTGAAAGTGTGTATCTCCCAAGTTATCGGTTCATTAGAAGACAATGAATGCCGCAACTAAAAGAGAGAGAGACCACAAGTGCATCTCTTCTAAAGGGCTGTTGAAATAGGAGAAACGCAAGGCAACAATGAGAGAAATCGTAGCATCCACGATCAATATAATATTATGAAGATGTTCGCAGCAAACATCCACTGCTTGCATCTGCGAGTAAAATAATGACATCTGCCTAGAGTTATTTATCATTCATATGAATTCACAGTCGCAGACTTGAAATGGATTACTTATTGGAATCTTGCTGGGACACATCATCCTTTCAACATGAACAGCACATTGTTTCACCATCACAGCGAAAGTTGCATCATGAATTATTGCATCATACTCTATCTTGCTCTACCCATCCGTCATCACACAAAGCTGCGTTGTACACGAAAAGAAGGACCATCTAGATCAGCCCACAAAAGGAATACGAACAATTCGAATGATGTATGCAACGCCAGAACTCTAACACAACCACCACATGAATGTGAACAACATCTCTTCTAGCTCTGGCCAGAGAGCAGCTGAGATTCAAACTCATCCATCTTGGTAGCCATTTCAATGTCCTGGATATGATAATTGGGGATGCATTTTTGTAGTCATGAACAATGCAACATGTTGGGGTGTTATATACATAAATTCAAACTGCGAGGCAAACACAAAGATATATGTTTTCAAGTATTCTGAGAACTTACATTCGTAGATAGGCCATTGCAATCATGTGTAGTTAGGGTCCTTCAATCAATATCAGTTTATCATGCAGAAATGAAGGAAAGATTAACGGAATTCATTAATATCAATGAATCATCGCATGCACAAACACACGATTGAACAACACACTTCCTTCCTTCCATAGGTACAATACACTACTCACACCTCAACACGATTATAAACATTAAACCATTCCGGATGATGATTCATCTCCTCTGCCAATACTGCCACCTTCTCCATAAATTTCCACGCTTGATGGAAGTCAATAAAATGGAATGTTTTGGTGATTGCATCTCGTTCCGGTTGTAGCAACTTCCATCCGTCATTACTATGTAGTTTGAAGGAGAGGAGTTTGTCGAGTGATGTGGAACGTTGTTCGGGTGTTAGTGCTGTAGGCGCGGATGACATGTACCGCTTTTGGCCATGGTGTGATTGTTTCAAGTAGTAAGATTGATATTCTTGACAGTGTTGACGCTGGTGTGATCGATGGTATTGATGCTCATGATGGGGTAGGAGTGTGAGATTTCGTGATGACACCGCCGGTAAAAATTGAGACGACGGCTGCTTTGGTGTCAACAGAGCGGTGCGCCGAGAGGCTGCCCTAGCAACATTGCTTGCGGTGACGAAAACGTTCTGAAATGTCATTTTGTTTGTGGCTTTTAATGCTGTCTTCTCTACTCTCTATTACTATTAGCTCTATTGTATCCTCGATTGATTCACGTGTCGGCTCTAATAGCGATGCGATGTGAGCTGATAGATGTGAGCGAGGTGGCGCGAGGGTACCTCTAGGTATCGTACGAATGGTCTGATTCTGCCTGCCTATGCGACGTAGTTTTCTAACAGAATGTCCAGATTCAGTCTGGCCATCATCCAGTATTTGAAACGTGGTGTATCAAAATATCACTTAGATGTTATGTCCGAATATGCCCATTTTACTCTGTTACTACTTACGGACGACAATGACCAAACACTACATCGGGTATTGGAAAAGATTTTGGCGGGAAAGAGTGTGTCAAGAGGTCAAAGATTCTTTGCCATATTAGTTGGAATTAGTATCATATTTTGTTCGGGCCACCACCTGGCACCCCACCACCCACAGCACCCCACCACCACCACACAGAAAACCATGCTTCCGTCTTCTCTTTTCACACAAAACAAATAATCTCAACTGTAATCGCACAGAGCAATCTTTTATCAATTTCCTACTCACTACTACACTTCAACCATGCCCAACATCTCTATTCAAACCGGACAAGACTGGGGAGACGTCAACGTCGGCCGCTCCGGAGTATCCAATCGCGTCGTGGTGCCCAAATCCGCCGCCGGCGTGTCCCGCATGAAGGCAATGGGGTTGGTCAACACCGAAAGAAAGCACGGTGCTGGGGGCAACGCCTCGGCACACTCCGGTGCGGGCATCAACGCACGTAAAATCGAAGAATCGGATGATTTAAAGCATAGCAAAGTCGATAAGAATTTGAGTAAGGCCATTCAGCAGGCAAGGATGGCAAAAAAAATGACCCAGAAGGATTTAGCTACGAAGATTAATGAAAAGCCCCAAGTTGTTGGAGAGTATGAGAATGGCAAGGCTATACCAAATGGACAAATTATTAGTAGGATGGAAAGGGTGTTGGGGGTGAAATTGCCGCGGCCGGGGAAGAAACCTGCTGCGAAGAAGGGTGCGGAAGCGGGTGCGGCGAAGTCGGGCACTGTGAGAGGAGGTCCGGCCAAGAGGAGGTAGGGAGGATTACAGGGGGAAAGAATATTTGGGAGCGTGTACGATAGAATGACGATAGTGAGGGGGGGGGGGCGAAAGCGGGGGAGTTTTCAACCTAGCCAAACACCACGAATCACTATGGTACGACGTCGTGTTGTCCAGCGTGGATGAGGTTTTTGGTTTGTGGCCAATTTCCTTAGAAACGTGGGGAGAGTCCTTTGGCTGTTTGACTAGAAGCGGGGAGGGGCGTGCTGAGTCCATTCTGTTGCGAAACGAATGTGTAAATAAATACAATATTATTTGTTCCCCAAGTCTAATCCTTTCCTTGGTACGCGACAAAGAATCCACAGCGAATGTCACAGCTGGGTTCCCGCGAATGTTGTGTTTCTTCGGCCGGCAGCAAATCTTGGGAGCTAGCTGACAAGCAGCAGTTCTCGCTGATGACCCTGAAATGTTTGTCTTTCAGCAAACTTTTTTGCAGATTCTTGAAGTTATTTTGCCATTCAGAGAGACAATATACAGCTCTCACAGATAAGATTTTTGGACTCTTAAGTCTACCTACTCTTATTCTCATCATTGTTTTGTTCAATACATCTATTTCTCCCAACGCCCAACGCATTTATGTTGTTGCACTGACAGCAGCACGCGACGGATCCTCGTCTGTCCAAGTGTTCGGTAGTTGTGAGTGTAGAGTTGGGGGCTGACAATGGCTCTAATGTAATGTTAGGCATGGTATTCACAATCTGCTAAATGGCTGAGGGCTGGTCAGTCGGGTGCGGGGAGTCAGTATAGTATCTACCCAAGCGATTATGGTTTATGATTGAATCATCTAGATAGAGTAAAACAGCAACAGCGTGTCGTGGTTCAGGCTAAAAACACATTGATAAGGCATACACTTTATTTGGTCATACATGAGGCCATCATGAGCCATGACAGATATGTCCGCATATCGCATACGGAACCTTCCGCCCCACCCATCTCTAATAGGATCAGATATCAAAGATTCGATCTTTTCCCTCCCTGTTTCTTCAGAGTAAATCCACTTCTTCGTGAATTACTTCTTGGCTGGCGGATAAGAAGGTTGTGCCACTGCAATCATCGAGCATTGCAGGCTCAAGGCTCGCCTAGCCACATGCGAAAATCTTGTGTGGTGTCCAAGAAAAAAGCATCTAGTTCTTTCTCCTCTCTTATCTTCGCTCTCTTCCTTTCGCTGTCCTTGGTTCTACACACCATGCGCTCCCCTTCGGTGGCTTGGTTCCTCGTCTTGGCCTGCCTCATACGATCTTGGGCTTTCTTTGCATCGCGTTGTTCATCCGTTTCACTTTCTCTCCTGTTCTTCGCGAATGCTCGCGATTTGGCCCTCATTTCGGCCTTCTCTTTTTCGGATGATTCACTTCGCCTCTTGGCTATGGCCTCCCTCGCTCTGGCTCTATCTGTTTCAATTTGCTCCTTGCTCCGCTTCGCCCTGCTCGCAGCCTTTCTCTCGCGAGCCTTGATCTTTATCATTATCATTATTTCCTCTTTTTTCTTTCTCTCTGCGTTGCCACCAGTCGTCATATTGATGCTGCTTTTTGAGAAATGAGATTTGCTTGTCCGAGCTGAAGGAGGAAGATAATAAATAATAGTGAGAGTAGAATCGCAGAGGGAGTTACTGACTGCTGATGGTTGCGGATTTTAGAGTTGACTGGGTTGATGGAGGTTGATGGTACAGTTGAATTGAAGTCAGATACGCTCTGATGATGGCCGTGCCGGCGCGGTGCAGGGATCTCACCCAGCACACAGTTCGTACGTACGATATGATATCTTCGATCTTACATGCGTCACTGGGCGTCACCTATTGGGGGAAAGTCGGTCGGAAACCATTATGCCCCCCAAATGCCCCCCAAATGAAAACTTAGTAATTTAGCTATTCGTACTTAGTACTACCGGATTACTTAGTGAACCTTAGCCTGGACTATTATTTAGTACTATCGGATTTTAAGCAATTCACCTACTCATAACTCACAACACCAACGAAAAGAGAACAAAGACTACGATGGTGAGCGATACGATGACGATGGCTTCTCCCGTCATGCTCCCGTGGTGGCTTTGGACACCGACAACCTACCTTCATGCTTCAGATTTTTTTGCTCTTTAGCCGGACATCATTGTTCAGTTTCATCGGAGGCACATGCTCGATATATTGCGACAAGAGATGGCAGGCGAAAACAGCAGGCATAAGCCTTCGCCACGTCATAGTCTTTGATTTGAACGACCGTCCATCATCGCGCTCCGAGATCACTTCATTCTGCTTTGTCATTCAATTTTACGCCTCCATTGATTCATACCAATATTACAATACTATCCAACAGAGAGCAAATCACAAATCAGTGTCAGCACGCTACCATCCACTATTAACAACTAAGCAACAACCAACAGTTTTTGACGGGGTTGGGTGGGCCGCAGAGTATGAATCGACGGTACATTGTCGATACTACTCCGTTAGCGCAACGTACTATGGTCAATGATGCGTTTGGTACCGCCACGGCAATGGGTGCTGCTTAGGATGAGCCACAGCCATCATATTGGATAACGTCAATGTTCAATTCTACCTGCCGTTGTATGGTAAGTGTATTTCAACGGGATGACTGGCCCTCAATTCTTGATGGGTTGCCTTTGGATTGTTTTCATATTAATTTTGGCTTAACATTCAAGGATCCGCATAGGAGCGGACTTGAGGAGCAGAAGTGTAAGGAACTATTGGAATCAAACGTCTCCGTCCCGCTCCGAGTATGAAATGAGTAACTTGGATGCCGCACAAAGAATTCATGTTAGGAAACAGCAGCCATCCTCCCCTGGCGGGTGGAGCTTTACAGAATCGTATGTGGACGGCGACGATGAACCCGGAACGAGCGTGTTGGATTCCTTTGGTTGCCCCACCCAGGACGACGACTTTTGCGATCGCCAGGAGATTTGTGTCTTGATAGTCGGCGACAGCAACAATGACAATAAAAATGGCTCCATCTGGCAACAGGCAAAGTTTATCTCGAGTCAAATAACAATTCCTATCCAAATTTACATGTTTCTGCTCTTCTCGAACATGTGTACTGTGTTGAGAGTTTCGTCAGCGCATGTTCCATGGTTGCCGAGAACAGGTGGGGACACTGGGTACCATTGTGGGATGCTTAATGATTCCCATATCAATATTCATTGGTTGGGTACCACAGTATAGGGAGGATATGGTGTTGATGATTTGGCGCATGACTTGTGCAACAATTGGGGTGGGACTGCTGTTGACGTGGACTTTGTGACAACGCAGATGGATACGTACCTGCAATGAGGGTCATCATGGGCCTACGCGGTATTTGCTTGTGTTTTGTTCGGTACAAGTGTTTGATGGTGTGATGGGGTCAGGTTATACCCACTGCATTGGCTATGGGGACTCTGGTAAGTGTGCCATATACAACATGATCTCTCCTCTTATGAGGGACCATCTTTGTGTTTATGTTTACTCATTCCTATTTCTTTCATGTGATTGTTTTTTCAGAACTCGGGCCTATTGGCTACTGTTATTGGCATGGTGAGTGATGTCTTTCTTCTATTTATCGTCACACTACCCACGGGATATAATCTAACATATTATTCACCCTTCACTCTCAAATATCAACTGTAGCTGGGGCGAGCATGTGGTGACATCTTCATCACCTCCGTCGAATTCATTAATATGAGGCAAATTATGACCTCCGTCGAATTCATTAATCTGAGGCAAATTATGAACTTGCTCTTCGTGCCGTCATTCGCTATTTGGATGTTGGATATTATTCTCATTTGTTACAATTATGATTTGCTGACAGCCTAAAGTGGCATCTTCTACATCAAGTTAGTACTATTAATTATTGTTTTAGGAGTTCTTAGATAGTTGAGACACATTCTTCCAGTTTACATTACATCTAAAGTGATACCCATTCTTAGAAGTAGTCGACAACAACTGTCCGGCAAGCAGTAAGTGATATTTGGATTTGGAGCTGGGTCTATGCTAGAAAAACATGGCGGAGAAACATGAATGCAATGAGACAATACATGTTATTTCTGCCCTGGCAACGCATGTTGCCAAATTTTGCTAAAAAATATGCACTTGCGCGACAGAGAGTTTTAAGTAAACCAAGAAGAGAACCCAAGTAACCAGTGACACATAATTATTGACCACCTTTATGATCAAGACTTGGCATTTATTCCAGTTCCTGCCATATGGTTGTTGGAATAATAAATTTGGAGTAATCAACATATTGTCATCTCCTTCCTTCAGAATTCATCCATACTTTTGATACAATTGATAGGCACAGAAGGGTACAAAGCATCCATCAATTTATAGCTGCGCGCATCTCAAACAATCCAATATTGTACCCCCACACTTGAATTTTGCAATCATGGAACATGTTTTACTTATCAATCCTCAACATAATCTCGTTGATCCCTCCGTGGCTTGGGAGCTTAAGAACATCTGCCTCATTCACTTTCACGACGCTCTCGTCCCACTCCTTATCCAGGATCACAGGCTTTCCCCCCCACCTACTACACGGCTCCTCCGCGACATTCCTCCGGACACTTCCCTTAATGTTATTCTCACCACCTACTCCAAAGACAGACGATCAGGCATGTACAAGAATTTCAAGACGGGAGCTGGGGAGATGTATAATGCTGAATGCACCACATTATGGGAGCATAGTCCAATTTGTAGGACCATACAGGAACTCCCTAATCAGATCCACAATGGCCCGGGCCGCCCTGATCATGACAATGAGCTGCTTCCCATACCATGCTCACCATGGCTGCCACTTGGATAGAAGCAATATGTAGATTTAATGGGAGTTGGGCTAGGCCTCCCTTGAGCTTTGCGCTCAGTTTGATTAGATACATAGTCCAGGATTTATTGCACGAGATATATGCACCCATCCACATGCTCGGATCACCACCAGCCTATCATATTTGTCGATCATGGTCTCGCAATGGCATCCATTTGCTGAGTAAGAATCACCCCGGCGAAGTTAATTCGAAAGCCGTCGTTACCTTCGGCTTGGTTAATAAAGCAGCACTACTGAATTGGGTTCAACAGCTCTTCTAAATTAATAGTATATTACACTCAGTGTGGATTATATGGAGAGAATAGCTCTTCTAAATACATTAGTGAGTTGTCACTGGTTTCCTGCAAAATGGAAGATCAACCGTTGACGCTGACCAAAGCAGAATGCAGTATATACACACATGAGAACTAGTCATCAACTAACAAGACCTGCATTTAAATTTGATCCTCGGATATCGCTGGTGATCCGACAGTATTGACTCAAGTGAGCTTTATTTCCCTTTGAGATATGATATCATCGCCATTACATCCTCATAGTCACCCACCCTCTTGCAACAAATGGATTAAGTATTGTATTGGAAATTGGAACGTCATAAGGTGTGAATGATTTCTTCACTACCCCAGTGTAATCAAGTTGTTCTACCCTCCCAGTAGGATATGGTTCCTGCACCCATTCATTGAAAAAGAGTCCGCGATGCTTGATTCCAGTTATCAAAAACTATCACCATTATTAAAAGGAAGCTGTGTGGAGCACCATTCAATGTTAAACAACATCCCGGTGGAGTGTGTGACCAGCATAGATACATCCCGGTCAGAGAGGGACATGGGGGGGGGGGGGTGTCCAGGCAATGACATCCACATCATCAACTACCATCCCATAGGTAGGTACACATCTGCTTTGCTCCACACCCTCACAGTAAAGAACAGTACCTACCTACCTCCTCCGTCCCTCCTCCCACGGTTGCAAACGACGAGCAGGGGACTTGACGGCAAGCTATTGCGGCTAAAATAC